>RPOG01001274.1:0-125999 GCA_008086565.1 Thalassoma bifasciatum
ACAGGTTATTTTTACTTTTCCAATTCAAGAGAATAGTTTTCTTTGCGATGCACAGGGCGGTGAGGACTAAGTATGCAGAATTAGAATCTATGATGGTTCCACCTAGGTCCCCAAGAAGGCAGAGTCTGGGGCATACAGGGATATTACACTTAAACCATGCTGAGAGGTCCTTACATACCTGGAGCCAAAACTTCTCAACTGGTGTACAGGACCACACAGCATGGAAATAATCGTCTGGTACGTTATTGGCGCAATGTGAACAGATATTTGAACGTACTAGACCCATCTTGAACATCCTTTGTCCTGTGAAATGGATTCTGTGGATAATTTTGTATTGTATAAGTTGCAGATTTGAATTTTTAGTCATTTTAAAGGCATTTCGACATATTTGTGACCAGAAGTCGTCATTAAAACTACTGGATAAATCTGCTTCCCACTTTAACGTTGGGAGTGAAATGGAGTCGTCTGTCTTGACCAGTAATCTGTATATTTTTGATAACAATTTTGGGGTACTGAGGTTTATAAATTCTGCAACTCTGATTGGAAGTTGTATATCCAGCTGGTTGAAATTATACTTTTTTGTTATTATAGATTTCATTTGTTGGTACTCTAGAAATTTGGATCTACTGATTTCATATTGTACAATGAGTTCCTCAAATGATATGAAGTTGCTGTTTTGAATAATATGTTCAAAATGCTTAATGCCTTTATCCTTCCACTGTGCAAAGTTAATCATTTTTTTATTTTGCAGGATGTCAGGGTTGTTCCAGATGGGTGTAAGTTTACACAGAATGACTGAAGAATTGGTTAGTTTTAGAAACTCCCACCAAGCTGTAAGAGTGGAGTTTATATTAATGTTTTTAAAGCATTTATGACGTCTAACAGTTGAGCTAATAAATGGCAAATTAGAGATGACAAGGTCATTGCAAAGTGTTTGTTCTATATCGCGCCATGGTTCATCTAGTAGGCTGGGGTTTAGCCATTTTGAGATATACTGCAATCTGTTTGCTAAGAAATAGTGGTAAAAATTGGGCAGGTCTAGACCGCCGTTGTTTTTAGTCTTTTGTAGAGTTTTTAAACTAATACGCGGGGGTTTGTCTTTCCAGAGAAATTTGTTGATAAATGAGTCTAATGATTTAAACCAGGTGGAAGGAGGTTTTGTGGGGATCATTGAGAATAAATAGTTTACTCTAGGTAGAACCATCATTTTTATGGTGGCAACTCTCCCCATAAGTGAAATGGGTAAGGATTTCCACCGTGTGAGGTCGTCCTCAATTATTTTTAAGAGCTGGGCATAGTTTAGCTTTATTAGATCAGAGAGACTGGGGGAAATATTTATTCCTAAGTATTTAATATTACCTGAATGTAGTTTAATATCTGGGATATTTTGAAAAGTACAGNTTGGGTATTTGACCTTTTCCCTTGATTTCTGAGACCATTTTATAAAATGTGGGTCCTAGTGTGGTCCAGAAGACCTTATAGAATTCTGCTGGAAAACCATCTGGCCCTGGCGCTTTATTACTAGGCATGCCTTGTAGTGCTTTATGGAGTTCTACCATTGTGAGGGGTGAGTCTAAAGCCTTTCCCTGTTCTTGTTGTAGTTTTGGGAGGTTTATGTCACTAAGAAATTCCTCAATACTGCTGTCTGCAGGGTCAATTTGCGATGAGTATAGTGTCTTATAGAACTCCCTAAAAATATCGTTTATTCTGTCGGGGTCATGGGCGATATTTCCTGCTGAATCTTTGACAGATGAAATAGTTGTTTTTTCTTTGTTTGCCTTTAATTGATTAGCTAGGAATCTACCAGATTTGTTGCTATGTTCAAAGTTCTCCAAGCGTAGTCTTTGCAGCATATGTAACAGGTTAGTTAATAGAGAAAACTCCTTTCCATTTCATGCTGTCAGCAATGGCGCCACATGGAAGAGAAATGTCACAAAGCCTGAGAAAGAAAATAGTTTATTTACACAATAAAGGTGAAGGCTACAAGAAGATCAACAAGCTTTACTTGTCAGTTAGAATACTGTAGCAAGAGTAATACAATTTTTTTTAAAGTGTTCAAAGAAAAGTGCATGGTGCCCACAGTCATACCTATGGGGATTTCTGAAGAGACAAGTTGAGCATCACTCTCCATCCAGCATCTAGGCTCTAAAAGAGGTCGTTCTTGAAGAATGGAAGAAGACAGATGTAGAAGTGTGTTGCCAACTTGTTCATTCCATGTCTAGAAGACTTGGTGCTGTCCTCAAAGTCATTGAGCTCATACAAAATACTAGATGTAGTAGTTTTTGTTGTGGGGTGTATTCATTTTTAAATCAGCTTTTTTGAGTAAAACTGATAATTCAGTAATCTTAGTTATATTATCAATCTTACTTTCACGTTGTAAGTGAAGCAATTGTTCAATTAAACTCAGTTTTGTCAAAATTTTGGGAATTGTTCTTGTATTCAATGAGATATTGATTGAAATCCTACTTTCCAAAGGGGGTGTACTCATTTATGCTGAGCACTGTATATATTTATATATCAAGTTTGACCACAGCGTGATTAGAATTAACCAAGGGGCTACATCTAGTTTAGAAAAACAAAGTCTGTGGGAAAGCGCTAAAAGTTGCTGTTCATTGAGAATCAGCTTGCGGGTGGCTGCAAAAAGTCTGGCTCTGAAACACTGGTTTCACAATTGGCAAGCCGGGGTGAAATCTTTTTATAGCTCAGCGTTTCGTAAGACTTAAGGATGACAAGTTTTTCCAATTAGAGTTGCAGCTCAGCTCACATGACTGACAGGCGCCCTATAGTTGTAAGACAGGAAGCTCAAAGCCTGAGTCATAACTATTATGGCGCCCGCCAACGATCAGCGTCATTGCTTTACATCAGAAACTGGTGAGGTATTGGAGGCTATGTCCATGTTCTATACAGTTTATGGAATAAATACACCTGTATTTCAGACAGTCACCAGGGGGAGCAGTTTTTTGTGGCAACTTCGCTTTGAGCTGAGTGAGACCACATCAAATTTGTTTTACAGTTACAAGTCATGTCTTAACAACAATAGGTGCTCATGGGAAACAGTGTCTATTCCAGAGGACATGACTGATCACAATCAACACCAAACTGTTGTAGGCTGCTAGAGAGCCCATAAAAGTTGTTACTCTTGAGATTTATTGCCCCATTTATTTAGTTACCATGGTCTGACTCATTTCAAAGTCACTCATATCCCTGTGCCCAGGTGCGCTGTAAAAATTTTAGTGTGAAAAACAGTTAATAACAGGCAGCAGAGTTATCACTTATTATGTTACAGTTAAATAAGCAGTTTTTTTTTTACTGTAACAGAAATTTACAGTGTTTTACAGTTCATCACATCACATTTTACCTTGTGACCATGAGTGAGGAGGGCACACAGTGGACATGAGACCCAGCTGTACATGGGTGTATCACGTAGGTCACACAGGCTGTCTTTGCCCTTGCGTAAAAAGGCTGTCCGTGCCATAAATATATATATATATAAGAAGGCTGGATGCCTCACGCGTTGTAAGCCAATGGGATGTAACGTCGTCACATGGCGGCCATCTTGAAACAGGGCTACTCGCTCACTCATTACATGACAATGTAGCATGGACTTTGAAATAACTGTAGATTGCTCAATTTTCAACCAATTTTCAAACGACTTGATTTATTGTTACCAGAAATTTAGCTAATTAACTTGCAAACTAAAGAATTTTTTTTTTTTTTTTTTTAATTGGGATTTAAAAATTCAACCTGAATCATAGCCACGTGAATGAGGTTTGTAGTATACCAATCCGTTTGTAAACCCATCAAGAATTCAGCAAGTTACGAGTGTTTTAGTGAGTAAATCATCATCCTTTCCATTGACTTCAGTACAGAGCACCAGAGCACGGGCCTGTTCCAAGATGGCCGCCACGGTGGCAACGCTGCTGACTCCGCCTTAAGGCATCTAGCCTTCTTATATATATCTATGTTCCACGCTGCTCAATTCTGGCCAGTTATTGATGGCAAGGACCGAATGTCAAGGAATAATTGAATAATGGTATCTATTTCTGTAGAACTCTAAATTGGAAGTCCTCTGAATATATTGTATAAGCTGTGGATTAAATTACTGTATCTGACTTTAATTTGTGGGGGATATACTGCACTTTACACGATGGAGAACAAACAGCCCGACTACACCACTGAGCAAAGACACATAATCAACACCAGAGAGCTGTAGCCAGTGGGAGTCACCTGTGTGATTTATCCATGTACAGCAGTGTCTCATGTCTACTGTGTGCCCTCCTCACACATGATTACATTGCACATTGCATCCAACTTTAGAAAAAAGACCTACTCTTCCACAAAAACTGTATTTCTGACTACAGTAAAGAATTGTTGTACATAAAAACCGTAGATTACTGCTGAAAAATTGGCTGTAAATTAACAGCAATTGCTTACAGTGTGGCCATTATATCTCATTTATCTACTAGCTGATCTTTCATATGTGAGGCTGACAACCGTTTTAAGCTATTATAACTTTAACCAGTTAATGTGATAAGTTAAAGTGTTCATAAAGCTCTTTGAAACTGCTAGAAACAAGTACCGTAGATAAACTTTGTTTTACTGAGAGGCTCCCTCATTAGCTCAGGGACGCGTCAGATGTAGGGTAAAGTTTTCTGGCTTCTGTCTGTGCTTGTCATGTTGTCCATCAATGAGCAGCTCCAGCCTGGTATTTATAGACGAGCAGACTGTGACCCAGTGTGGAGCTGATCCTGCTGTTCAGCATGTGTTTGTATCAGTTAGTGTGTTTGCGTGTGTGTGTAGATGATCAGACAGTGCAAACACAGCCTCAGGACCTACAGAAGTAGTGAGCTTATCGAGGATCTATTCTTTCCCACACTCTCCTGCTCTGACCCAAACCAGACCAGCTCTGATTTCCCGGGAGTGAAGCCGCAGCTGCTCTGATATTCTCCAGCAAACTTTATCTCTCCTGCAAAGTTAACGGTCGAAAAGATCAAGACATGTTGGCTCAGCTGATCACTCAGAGGCAGCCGGTCTGGTCGAGAGGGAGAGCGTGGCCCGAGCCAATCGATAACCCACTCAGCATCACGGCGTTAGAATTCATCGACAGTAAGAAGGAGGATGCATGCGCTGCCTTTGGGACGAGAACAAAATGTTAGAGTCATACTGTAAATACTTTTTCCTCTGTTCCAGTGCAGGGATCAGTAATAAACTGAGAGGATGTGCTGGTTAAGGTACCACTGGCATATCTCCCCTTGAGGTACATGGAGGAACCACCTGGGTCATTTCTGTTTTTGACTTTAAGAGCCGCAGATAAAATCACATTTTCTCTGCTGAACAACAACCCAAAGGAAACAATCATTTTTTTCTACACTGGAAGTGGAACATTATTGTATTTTGGAAGATTATCCCATCACATTCTCTCTCCAATAAAGAGCTCTGTCATGTATTCTTCACTTATTGTCGTCTTTCTCCTGTGAAAGGAAGACAATTATAGGCTGTTGTCAGTCATTTTCTCTACAAGAAGTTCATCCAGAAAAGCAAATTATCATGAACAATAGTCTAGAAGGGCAAATTATTGACATTTTTCTTGTTTTTTTAAAGCTCCCGTAATGGTGCTTTGTTGCATTTTACCCTTTGAAAATACTTGTCATTGTGTTTTATCCACTCTGAGTGCGTTTTTACACACTTTCTATTTTCTTCCCTTTTTATTTCACATGAAAGACACCCTGGAGTGCACTTTATCTGGACCTATAGTGTGTTTTCTCTCCTAAAAACAGCCTCCAGGGATCTTAAAGACGAGTTATCTAGAACAGCTAGTATTTTCCAGGATAAATACTTCATTTCCCATGAGTACTTAAACCACTGTCATGAGGACATGACTCTCAGTGAGGCGTGCTTTTGTTTTGAAGCAGCCACATATCTATCTGGATCCAGCCTCTGTCATGCAAATTGAGCAGATTTTTGTTAACCCCTTACTGCCTGAATAAATTCACAATTATATTTAAAAAAAAACATTGTTTGTGTATTTTGCATTCTCACAGATGTTAGATTGAGTTGGTATTGTAAATCTGAATAAGTAATATTGAATTGATAGAAATAAGTTACAGCATGACGTACCTAACACATAATAAATGTAGATAACATAAGACATAATAGGTTTATCCTCTTGCAAATGTATTTCAACAGGACACTTGACAGGATCTTTGGTGTGTGTAGAACATAAATCAATAAGCATTAGTGGGGTATAAAGGTCACTTAAGCTGCATCTAGACCTGATGTTGAAATTAAGGTATTCACAAATAAAAACAAACCATCATCAACTGTTTCATCTTTATTATTACAAGACATGAGGAGGGGGATCTATGGGTCTACTGAAACACCATTGCACTTTTTATTAAATAAACTGTTTGGCTCGTCTACTTTTGTTCAGTACTCACCCAAGGTCCATTTCTGGCTACACTACTGTTTTGAAGCAAATTAATGGAGAGCACTTTTTTTTTTTCCTCGTTCATGACATTAGTAAATCCTGGTCATATCCTACCAGTGCTCCTCTACCGACTCCAACCTCACCAAGCAAAGCAAACATCACCTGGCTCTGCAATTTATTGATAGACTCTCAGGTTTGAACAAACCTCTGCAGTATAACTGCTGCATGTGTGTTGGAATGTACATTATCACAAACAGTTTAACCCACGTTTTAGCCTTTCCCCCATGCTCTATCACTCTCCTTTTTAGCTTTTCTGTGCTTTTCTGTTCTTTTCTGTCAGACAGTCCAAAAACACAGATCTCTCTTCTCACTGCTAAACTTTGTCAGCTGGCATGGCGTCATCAGAGGGACTACAGGCTGTTAATCAGTCATATCCAATCAGAGCAAAGCTGAGTATTAGCATTTCGAAATTGCCATCATGAGCTGAAATTCTCATTTTAAGTTATGGATTATGATCAGGGATAAGTTCTTATGCATATTAGGCAATGACGTACTCAAGCAACTTCTGGGACAGCCCATAATTTTTCTATCTTTTTATTTTTCACTGAGGAGTTGGCAACACCGGTTCAGGGTAGAGAAATGTGGAGAGGTGTCACTGAGCAAAGCACCAAACTTATAACTTTATGGAGGCCAATTCAGTGTTAGCTCTACATTAGTTAGAGGTTGGGTGAAGACAATTATTGAAAAAAGAAAATAGTTTCCTCTTTTTGAATCATAATGACAACAGAAACTTCAAAAATGACCCTGTTAAGAAGTTTACACAACTCTGGTGGTTTTGGCCTGATAGATGCACAAAAGTGAACACAAATGTGTTTGAATGTCTACTAAAGGTAACCATCCTCACCTGTGATCTATTTGATTGTAATCAGTGTGTGTGTATAAAAAAATGAACAGGGTCATTTCTGAAGTTTCTGTTGTCATTATGATTTAAAAAGAGTAAACACAGTTGTTTGTTAATAAACGTCTTCACCCAACCTCTAACCATGAGTGACAGAAAGGGTTTTGTGTTATCATTCATATTTTCTGAGAAAAGGCCCCAAAAAAATCAGAAAATTCTGCTTTAGGGGTTGTAAACTTTTAGGCACAACTGTATGCCATCAACTAAAAAGTGCGGCTCACTATAGTACATCTGATAAGTTTTCCTTGTCGTTGGCCCTTTGGCTCGACAGGGAGGTTTTGTAATCTGTGGTCGTCTGCCCTGTGCAGCAGATTAAGGCAAATATCCCCACAGAGTCTGGACCCTGGTGGAGCCTGGTGGTTGATGAAATCTGCTGAAGCTGATGAAATGGCACTGAAGGAGTTTCTGAGGCTGGGCGCAGTGCAGGTAGGGCAGGAGCAATGATAGGTCTGAATGCCAACTAAAAAACCTACAGGCCCAAGCACGCCAAAGTATAGTCCTCCTGACTGAACTATGCTGGGACTACTTCATAGGTACCAAACCTTCAAGCACATGAATAAACACTGGGCAGCAGTGCTTCTTAAAACCTGGAGTACAAACCTAAATGTGTAGTTCCATTAGGTTTTGAAGGAAGTGAGTGATATTTACATCATGAGCACAGTGTAGGGGGTTTCAGAAGAGCATAGTCATCTCATTTCCATCACTGAGACGGCTTCTCTGTTTGTTCAACAATAACTTCTTTGTTCTCTCCTGTTTGGATTTTTCACATCCACCATCAAAAGAGCACGTAGGAAGACTCTTTGTCCACTTTGAAACAGTTAACAGCACATTTTTCACTATGAGCTGAACTGATGAATCAATGATCTTTGTTAACATGTTTTTGCTCTTGTACAATCAACATCTTGTCGGATAAACTTCAGAAACAAACTCCAACACGTCACAGTTTTCCACTAACATCTTGTTTCTGCTTGGGTGGCATTTTGAGTGTGTTAACTGAAAAAGAGACCTAAAGGCATCTTCAGGAGGAAAGGTCAAAAGTCTTTTTGAATCTTTCCGAAGTCATGTTCACTTTTAGGATCAATTCACTCTATTTGCCATCTACAGAGAACATTTGAGGCTTTTTAATGATACCAAAGGGTGAAGCTCTGGTACCTTTGTCTTTCTTATCAAGGAAAATTGTGTCCATCAGTGCAATCTAAACCACTGAACTTCACAGCACATGCAGAAGTTGGTCCAAGAAAGACAAAAGGTTTGTTTTGGTGTCAAAGCCACTGGCAAATGCAAAACATATGTGATGTGGTATTCTTTTGTGTTCCAAAGAAGGAGAAGTGTTTTTTAAGTATGATACCAAATAAGCACAACAAACCAAAAGAATTTAACAATTGGTTTAAATTTATTTTCCTTTATGTGTTCATTTTGGTTTTCCACCATGTTTAAAATAGCAACCCGTTTGATGTTTGAATTATCTTTTCTTCTCCATTCCCAGAATTCATAAAGACATAAGTCATTGGACATTTAGTTGTAAACCTCCATCTGACTGGAGTCATCCCTCACTCTGAGAAAAATACATCTAAATTCAAGTTAGGGTCTTCACACAAATACATCTGTTACTGCATTAAAATATTTTTTCAAAATACAAGACAGTGTACATTTTTTGGAACATGAATAATTTAAGTAATGTGAGGCAATCTTTTTGAGTTCATCCACACAACAAGAGATGATCTTGTTATCTCTACTGTTTTGGTATTTCTGGAATATAATTCCTTACCATACCTTGTTACCATGAGTGAGGAGGGCGCGCAGTGGACATGAGCGCCTGCTGTACATGGATGAACCACACGGGTGGCACAAGCTGGCTATGCTGGCTGTTCATGTTGGTGTAGACTGGCTGCCTACATTAATTAGTCTGGACCCACTGCCTGCATAGACCTGCTGTTTATGCTACATGGCTTCATGTAAATGATATACTTAAGCTGATATTACTTAGAACTTCATTAAAAACAACCAAAGATGGAAATCTTACAATTATTGGTCAGTTTATTAGTGGTTGCTTTAGAATCTTACAAAAGGAGACACAAAATGAAGTGTTCGGTGGTTCATGCAGGTCATGAAAGTCACACACTCAGCTGCTTTTAACCAGCGTGCTGATTTTCAAATCATCCACCAATCTCAGCTTTTTCTAACTATAAGGTGGTTTATCTAAACATCTTTATTCTCACTGATCCCAGTTATACTAGGGTAACCATTATCTAAATACCAAAAAAAGAGAATTCCCTACCCAGCCTCTTGGAGAAACTGAAAAATATTCATAATACGTTACTCAAAGACGACAAAGAAGCTTTACAACCCAAACATTTATTTAAAACATTCTTTTTCTGTTTGGGGTGAAAATTTTCTGCAGTGTAAACACACTAAACGTGCAAAAGCTTATTTCCATTGGATAAAAGTAAGAAAATTAAAAACTGACTTTGATTGGATTTCTTATTTTTCTTGTTCGTTTGAAGTTGAAAATTTTGTATAAAAGGTCAAAATAATGAGATAAGTCACAATTTTGATTTTTTTTTTGATCTTTTTTAGTCAAGTTTTGCCTTTTTATCTGAAAATTTTGAAATTTTATCTGAAAATTTTGACTTTTTATGAGCCAAAAAAAAAAAAATCTCAGCACAGCCTAGTTTTCATTCTGATTTATTTTAAGTGATGAAAATGAGTTTCTATAATTATACCTCAACAAATGCTTTAATAAAAGAAAACATATTTAGATATTTACCTTGAGCAAAAAGAAGAAAAGAAAGAAAACATTTTCAAAACACTAGTTAGATTTTAAATTTGGATTTAGATTTATATTTGCAGATATACAAACATAGTTTGTGCATAAAATTGTATTGCCACCTCAGTATTTTCTGTCTGAGAGTGCAGTGCAGTCAGAGTTTCTTGTTTTCCTGCTCAGCATCTTCACAGGTTGGTGCATTAGAATAATGCCAGTAGCTCAGTGCAGCACTGTATTATGAATATTAATGGTTTGTAGAACAAGCTGAGAAAAACCCAGACATTTATAAAATTTCCCCGGATAGGATTTTACCAAATAAAAGGAGAGCTTTGTGACAAAAGAGGAGGTTTGAACACCCTAAGCTTTACCTATGTTACTTATACACTACTGCTGGTTGAACTTTGTCTCCCCAACCAGCTACATTCTGTGAAGTCTGTGTGTATGTATTTACCCATGTGGGAGGATTTTTCACTCCCTGGAAAGCCAAACTGCTTCGCAAACCCTGAGGGTGCTCTGAAAAACAGAGCCAATGAGATCAGCCTTAACTGTATTTCAATTTGGCAATAAATGGTTAAATCTATGATGGAGTGCTCCTGACTGAAAATAGCACAAGTGTAGAAACTTTACCAAGAGTATGGGTGGGGCTATTTTTGGATTACTCATATTTGAAGCCAAATGTCTGTTTTTATGATGGTGCACAAAGAGTACAGCTCTGCAAACACAGAAAGTGTCCTGTTAACAGCACAAGTCTCCTGTTCACGCATTTGCAACATAGACTTTTAACAGTTGACAATCCAGTCATCACATTCCAGCTTAATACAAGAAGTCTCTCATGGAGTTGATTGAAGATTAGGGAGGAGGGTTTGTGGAGTTCTCACTGGGGTAGAGACGTACATTCATTTTCCCTACTTCATTTTAAGGAGCTTTTCTTATCAGGACTGTGTCTTCTTTTACTCCTCTGTGGAGTTTATATTAAATACCAAAGCTATCAGTGATGTCCATCGCTCCCTGTGAAAACTGGCATGTGTGTGTTTCTGTGTGTGTAAGGTTGAAACTCGACTGGATCCCAAAAGACTGATACTTTGCTGCAGAAAGAGTTGGAACATCTTCCCTGCCAGGGGAATGTGAAGAGTCTATGTTGCATGTCAGGTCAACATCTTGTGACCATTGAGTTCAACAGATTCAGGATGTTTTCAGTGTGTCCTTGCGCAATAAGTAAGAAAAAGAACAAAACTTTTTTTCTCGTTGCTGTGACTTCATGTTGATTTCCCTGTTGCTAACTCGATTGGAGTCTCACAAACTTCAGCAGTTGTAACTCATCACTTTTCACCTTGTTTGACAGAGTCATGAGATGCTTGAGGAATCCTTCTCCTCTCTGTCAGCCTGCAGCTGCTGCAAACAGCTGTGGTCAGACTCTCTCACAGGCATCGTTTTAATTGTTATCGTGCAAAGTGTGTGTCTCCCCGAGGGGGGGAGCGGTTTTCTACGATAACAGTTCATCCATCATTCCCTGCGACAAAGTCAGTTTCCGTGTCCTCGAGTGTCAGCTGCGTCTATTTCTGCAGAAAAACAACTGCTTTTGTTAGGAAATGTTGGTTTTCAACCGCAGCTTTAATTAAAAGAGTTAAAAAGTGACAGTTTGACGAGTTTTTTTCTTCAATTTAAAGGTACTTTAAAGAGGTGTGTGTGTGTGTGTTTACAGACAACCTTTGCACAAACCAGATGAAAGCATGAACTTTTATCAAAATCAGGTTTATTTTCTTGAATCCAAACATTTGTAAAAAAACAAACAAAATATAAAGAAATAGACTTTGATAATAAATAAATTTTTTAAATAATAATAATAATGACAAGCAAAACAATACAGTTGTGTGCATTTTTACACTGGCTTTATACAGACTTGCTGCTATAAAAACTGTACATGTTTGTAATCCACCCCCCCACCCCCCCTCCCCAGTTGTGCCGCAGAGCTGTAAATTATTTCCTCCCCCATGGCTGTTCCCCTTTTGCTGTCATTTCCCAATCCTCAGCAGTGCAGGAGTTCAGTGAAAGCTCTGCTCTCAGCATTCTCAGGCTCGTGGGCTCAGTCTTCATTTCACCTCCGGGACTCTGGTCCGCTTCACTTTTCCTCCCCTGATCAGGCCTCCCTGTGTGCTTTCACTCTGCCTTTCTCTTTCTGTCGATGCACTCCATCTTGCGGGTCTCGTTTTTGTTTATCCTAAAAGAAAGGGAGGAAGAAAAGTGGGATCAGGCCAGAGGACTAATAGGAAACATCTGGAGGTTTGTGCAACACGTCACATGTTAATGTGATTAGAAATGTCGAGCCAGCGTCTTGTAATAAAAAAGGTTTTTATAAGCTGGAGATTTGTGTTTCATTGACGGTGTGTTTGTTGCAGTGTAAACTAACTGCGCAGAGTTTTGGCATCTTGAGGTCGAATCAAAAGCGCCTGCAAATCCAAATGTTGCAGGAGGGTTGAGTTAAGCTCAGATGCCTTAATGAAAAACACAGCGTTCTACTCAAGCTGACTTAAAGTGAAAGCGGTTTTTTTCCAACAGTGTGTGTGAAAGTGATGCATGTCAAGTTTGTGTGTTTGCTTCAAAAGTTATTAATTACCTTTCCCAGCATCTGAGAAAAGCCTTGGCCATCTTCCCCTGTGTGTGCATGCAGATTTTCTCTGTGCTGTTGTCCGAGTTGCTCAAGGTGACACTGAAAATAAAGAAAAAAAAATAAGGCATAAGAATCAAACTGAGCTCAATTGAAGAGATTTTGAAGGATGAGAAAGCTGCAATCCAACTCACATGAGTTCAGTCTGGTCACATCCAGATCGTCCTTCATAGACCTGGAAATCTGAAATGTTGCCTTTGATGAACTTGATGAATTCGTGACAGTAGCAGCGATCAGGAATGTCATGAGCTGCAGGGAAAACATGAAAACGGTTAATGGAGCCGCAGTCGTTTGCACAAGTCATGCAACGTCAAAACATCTCAGAACAAAACCTTGAAATCTGGTCATGCACAAGTATTGTTTTCATCTTTTGCAGAGTTAGTATTCCGTAAAAAGTTAGTACAATAACTTTGACTCACCCTGATAGAGCTGAATGGAAACAGCAGCCACGAAAACCAGCAGGAGTGCACAGCTTCTCTGGGACAAAAAGGCCATTTTTTATATATATGTTTCTCTGCAAGAAGACAAAAGTCCAAAGATCCCTCGAAGGAGAAAGTGCAAAAGTAAAAGTGGGGCAGGCTGAAGAGAGAGTGAGTGAGTGAAGAGCTGCTGTGAGCCTGCTCTCCTTTTATAGGCTGGCCACAGTGGGTTTTCCCAGAGCCCATGCTTTTTCCCGTCAAAGCCAACCTGCTCCGCGTTCTGGAATTCCCACACTCACTCGAAGGAATGCACTCTCTCTCTCTCTCTCTCTCTTTCTCTCTCCCTACGCAGAAAGGGAAGAGAAAGGGAGAACGATGTACCAATTAAGAGGAAACTGACTCAACGACATACCAAGATGTTTAATACCTCATGTGACACTTTGCCCAGACATGTCAGGGCAAACTTGTCCAGGCCGACACCGCCTCAAATCAACTTCACTGTAAACCAGGAACAAGTCCAGTTGCATCATTCAGACTAAGACCATTGTTCATCTGACCGGAAGTGAAGCTTTAGCTGTAAATGAGCGTGGAGAAAGTGGGGGTTTGCTTGGAAGTACGTCTGAATTTGACAGAAAGCTCATTTATTGTATAACCCAGATTAACAGCTTGAGGCTCTTTTGTTGAAATGACTCAATTGTTAATTTTTACATGTTTGGAAAGCAATAAACACACAAAACACAATAATTCCAGCTTAGGAAAAGAGGAATTATTTCTAAAAACTAGGTGTTATGAAATGTGTTTTTTATTTTCACCCTCCTGTTGTTTTCTGATTTACTCTGCACCACCTGTTTTGACCATTTAAAAAGATCAAGGTCAAAAATTTCCTCCTAGTTTGTTTTTCTCCATTTTTTGTGAAGATGTTTCCGACACATTCCCATGTAATTAGTGAATAATTCTGATTTATTTTTTATTATCTTTTAAAATTATTATTATTATTATTATTATTATTATTGTTTTTGTTGTTGCTGTTGTTGCATTAAGGTTATTATCAGAGGTGCATAAATCGATGCAATATCACAAACAGGTATTTGTTTAGTAATAGCAGGAAATTGCTTTGAGATCATTTAAATGTCTTTAATGGCAGGAAGATGCTATAAATTTAAATAAAACACACATAATTTAGCAATAGTAGTTATAACTAATTTCCCATGCAAAAAGCTTTACATCCAAGTACTTTTCAATCAGTTCTATGACAGAAAATCAAAGCTAAAAACAAAAGAACTTTTGAAAACAGGTCAAATTGACCAAAAGCCAACAGAGAGGTTCTCATTTATCAGCCATCTGTGTTAAAAGTGGTAATATTATAACTTTAGAACAGTTGACTCCAAAAAACTCAGGAGCAGCAGCTGAACATTTCTCTGTGAATGACTGTTACAGGATGTAAATTCTGTTGCATTCACTGTATCTTCAAGAAAAGTTAATTATACAGAAAGATGACTGAGCAGTATCTAGTACAAAAAGCCAAAATAAGCAGGCTTGACGTTGTGCTTGATAACTACCTCGAAACGTGCTGTATTCTTCAAAATAAAAAAAACTGTCAAATCCAGTTTGTATTTAGCTTGACTACACTCATGGTTGCAATAATTGTTCTGCTCTTAATAATAATAATAACAATAATAATAATTATAATAATAATAATAATAATAATAATAATAATAATAATAAAAAGGTTTGGTCCATGTTGGATTTTTTAAAACCATGAAACTTCCAAAAGGAACACACTGCTCAATGTGTAGATAATGAGTAGAGAGCATTGAAAAAATGAGTAGATATAATTGAGCTAAACTTAATCCCTGTAACCATGAGTGAGGAGGGCACACAGTGGACATGAAAGCTGTTGCTGTACACAGGTTAGTCCCGCAGGTGCCACAAGCTGTCCTAGCTCTGTGGAAAACACTGTCTGGTTACATTCTGTGGTGCAGACAGACTGTTAACGCCTCATGGAGACTAAAGTGCAGTCTACACTCATTCTTAAAGTATTAAATAATCAGTCCTACAAATTGCAGCTCAGCACTGACTTGAAGTACATTGTTGTCTTCTCTGGGAGTTTCTAGGTTTACGCTGCAGGTGTTGGGAAGCACTGAAAGAGTGTCCAAAGTACAAGTACTTGAATACATTTGAACTCTCAAAGTGTGCACATGTAACTCTGTATTTGGAGTATATATTTTACCCTTTTGACAGTGTTCAGTGAACAGTAGACTCTTGGACCTACAGTACAGGCCAAAAGTTTGGACACACCTTCTCATTCAATTTGCGTTTTCTTTATTTTCATGACTATTTACTGGACTGACTGACTTCATTTCTTAAAGTAATGATGGTCACTCGTTTTTCTTTAGTTAGCTGATTGGTTCTTGCCATAATATGAATTTTAACAGTTGTCCAATAGGGCTGTTGGCTGTGTATTAACCTGACTTCTGCACAACACAACTGATGGTCCCAACCCCATTGATAAAGCCAGAAATTCCACTAATTAACCCTGATAAGGCACAGCTGTGAAGAGAAAACCATTTCAGGTGACGACCTCTTGAAGAATGCCAAAAGTATACTCAGCAGTTATCAGAGTAAAGGATGGTTATTTTGAAGACACTAGGATATAAAACATGTTTTCAGTTATTTCACCTTTTTTGTTAAGTACATACCTCCACATGTGTTCATTCATAGTTTGGATGCTTTCAGTGAGAATCTACAATGTAAATAGTCATGAAAATAAAGAAAAAGCATTTAATGAGAAAGTGTGTCCAAACTTTTGGCCTGTACTGTATATGCACTGAAATGGGCGATAAATGTAAACCTAGAGTGTACAATATACACAGTGATTTTTGCTGTGTATATGATTCCTTTCTCTAGTGTATTCTTGCTGGAAGAGAGTGACCATGTTCAATGTTGGGAGATTTGCCTCAGTTATTGTTAAACATGGCTGTACAGTGGTGCAGTGGTTAACTCTGTTGCCTCACAACAAGAAGGTTCCTGGTCGGAGTCTCTGGCTGGTTTATTCAGGTTTACTCTGTGCACTTGTGGGTTACCTGTGGTTCATCGCTCTCTCTAAACTGTGTGCCAGTGTCAGTGTTGGTGTGTGTGAATGATTGTCTGTACATGTTAGCCCTGTTATAAACTGGCGGCCTGTTCAAGGTGTGTCTTGCCTGAACGGTTGCAACTGCCCTCAATCAATGTCAAAAGTTTCAAGTTTCTTTTATAGTGGTGATATTCAAAGTACTCCTTAACTGTGGAAAACTGACTCATATTGTACATTTAGGAGATGACAATTCAGAATCAATTGGGAATGTTCCTGGAGGATGAACTCAACATGCATACAAAATACTTTCCCGCCTGCAGAGATTCAGAATACTTCTCTATAACACTGCACTGTTTAACGGAAACCATGTGTAAGACTTTTGAGGAACAGCTTTCTGACTCTGTCTTACACTCTAACATTCTTCCTGCATGTCAGCATTTACTGGCAACCACAAAAACATGATGACACACTCAGAGCCGTCACGGTGGGTAAGTGTGTGTCTGTATGCGTCTGTGTGTGTGTGTTACAGGATGGACGCAGGCCGGCAGAGCGGCACCTGTTTTATGCAACATGCTGAAACGCTCAGAGTGTGGATAATGGTTTATCATGTGATCAATCTGCTCCTGTTTTTTAGCTTTTTACAAGCGTGTTTGCATATAAAGTGTAAACCTGCTGTGACAAGTAACATCCTACTCATAACTGAACAACTCGCAGCATGTTTAAAGATCACTTTCCCAAATGTCATACACACACACACACACACACACACACACACACAAGCACACAGTCTGCAGTAGTTGCTCGACAGTAGTAGTTGGTATTTCAACACAATGAACACTCAAGTTAATTAGTAAACCAAAGGTGATGAGAGACTTTTAAAACAACTTTCTCAGGGCGCTGGTTCTGCCAAACACTTAAAACCTGCATCTCAGGCCCTGTTTACACGGAGATGATTGCAGGTGACTCCAACAGAATATTTTGTTTACATGGTGACTGCGCCTCAGGGGGGTGAATCCGACGATTGTGGCTACACTATGGTGACCATACGTCCTCTTTTGCCCGGACATGTCCTCTTTTAAGAGACTGTCCAGCCTGTCCGGTCGGAGTTTATAAAATCCTCCAAATGTCCGGGTTTTTGATCTTGCCTAGCTTGAGCGCATCACAGACCAGTGTATTTATCATTCACGTTGAATGGTTCCTTTAGAAACACGCTCTGAGAGGTGGAGTTTGAGCCGAACCCCAGAACATGTATTCATTCATTCAAAAATCAGTACAGAGGCGCTTCACGCTCCTCACTCACTCACTCGCAGGCTGACAGGCAGGTAGGCACACTGTGAGAGAACACTCGAACAGAAAGAAAATGCCGAAACGCAAATGTCATTTCACTGATGACATGCGAAAAAAAAAAAATCCTGTTTTCCTTCGGGTCGTGAAAAATGGGAGGCAGAATGTACAGTCTGCAAAGCTGGAACTTATGTCTCTGTGGCTAATAATGGTCCCAACGATCTGCAAGCCCATATCACCACAACAAAACATTGAAGAATAGGCTACCTCTCTTTTTTCTTTTTGTCCAATATTTTGAGGCATTATTTCTATTTTGACGTAATTGATTATTGGGAGGTTATCTTGAAGAATGGTTCTCTACCTCACTTTCCCAACTAAGGTGTAAGTGTCAGACTTAAGAGAGGTGATTATTTCTTATTTTGTTAAACATCTGAATACTTGTGTTGCTACAGAACTGTTTTGGGTTATTTTTCAGTATATCCATGTAAAGTGTTCTTTCTGGGGAATTCAGAATATTTGTTTAACTGAGTTAGAAGCACAGAAAGCCCCCTGACCCATGCAAAACCCCTAAAAATGTGTGTGTGTGTGTGNGGGGGGGGGGGGGGGGGGGGGGGGGGGGGGGGGGGGGGGGGGGGGGGGTGAGAGTCCTCTTTTCAGAGAAACAGAATATGGTCACCCTAGGTTACACCCCCGTCGAAATGGCAGAAGACGCAAAAGACACAAAATATTTCATGTCGCATACTTATATACGTCACACTCACGCGCTGAGCCGGTCAAACAAAGCAAACCAACATGTCAGGGGCACAGATGGCCTGGTGGATAAGGTTGCGCACCATGAGGTTTGCCCTCGAGCGGCTGGTTCAGCTTCGAATCCGACCTGCGGCCTGTTTCCTGCATGACACTCCCAACTCTGTCCACTGTCTTCTCTATCAAATCCTCTATCCAATAAAGGCACAAAAAGGCCAAAAAAATAACTAAACATGTCTGACTACCTGGATCCCGCAGCTCTGGTAAACATACAAGAGTCGTTTCTGCAACTGTGCAGATATTTCACAGATGTCTCCGACGAACAAAGGCGTGTAACTATTTCATGCATGCCCGTTCTTATATAGGCATATGCTGGCGTTCTACCACAGCGCCACCTAGCAGCCTGGCGTTGAATTTCACCCACTACTGCGTTTCCTGAAGACGTTCCTCCAAACGCGGAGAAAACTTGAAGACAATACACCACTTTTGTAGCACTTTTGCATCTACAGTTCTGATCGTCTCTGTGTAAACGTAGCCTTAGACTCTTAAATGTTGCTTAGAAGACAAACAGTTGTTTAAGTGGCTGCTAACAGGACTTTCTGCCTCGGCCCTTAGCCTCCAGCCACCCCCCTCCTCTTCTCAAAGTAACTTAAATGCTTGTTGCAAAGGCAACAATTCAGAGAATTACCTCAAAATTAAATAATTTCAACTCAAAGTCCTAATGTATGAGACTACAAAAGTTTTGAAATATGATTTTCTTTTCTTTGAAAGAAAAAAAAAGAAAATAGTGGGAACATGAGCAACAAGTAAAAGTGGATGTGACCGATTTTCAGTTTACTGCTGAAAATAAAACAACCAATATTTTATTTACACATTAAATCTTTATAACATTGAAATTCAACATGTTAAAAGAGTTTTTAGAATTTATTTTTCTTTAAACTAAGAAAGTATGATCAATCAAACCAAATTAAAGAAACTGATATCTCCTTTCTGTTTGTTTGTTCTGAATTTCTTGTAATCTGTTTGTACTTGAAGCCTGTTTCATTTGTGAGAGATTATAAAAATTATTCATTCTTTCCAGCAATTGCAAAATTTGACACCCTCAAGCTTCTGAATAAATGTTGAGTCTCCTATGACTAAAATTTCACATTAAACTGAGCTTTCCAGATTCAATATATTATCGGCTGTATTTCTTCTTTTTTTTTGTAATCAACTATTTATTGGTCTTTGGTCCAAAAGCTTTGGCAGAGTAATCACAACATAAATATTGTACAGCCCAACCATAGAGCCCCCCACCCCCAAACCAGTCCCACCCACCCTAGATGAAAGTTATTATAAAACAAAAATAACAATAAGCACATGCCAAGCCGCTTTAGAAATAAAAATACATATTAGCATAGGTGCATGTACATACACATTTACATACACATATACAAATACAAAAATAACAATGCAGTAAAGAGGGGGGGGGGAACACCATTTCTTATTTATATGCAGCGCTGGAGTACATGAGTCCTGGATGTGAACTCAAGTCTGACTGAGGTCAAAACTTGAGGGGTTTTCTTTTCTTGTCTTTTTTTTTTTTCAAAAATATATTCATTGAGTCTTTTGGTTTTTATAACACAATACAGACAAACGTGGTGCCATATACAACAATAAGACACCACGAAACATTCCACAAAATGCTTCTTTGACTAAGTTCCATATTCAGTGCAAATTACTGACCATGTTAAAAAAGAAATAGAAGAAAAAAAAAATGAGTACAAACTTTTCATAGTTCCTTAGAGCTAGTTTTAAAGGTATTCATATACCCAAGTTTCACTGACTAAGACTCATTCTCTTAGTCAGTATTTGACATGTCTAAGTTGTTAAGGCAACAAACGGTTCCCATATTTTTTCAAACAGTTTCTGTTTCCCCTTTCTTGTTACGGTCACTCTTTCCAGAGGAAGTATTGCAATCACTTGTTCAACCCAGTGTTCGATGCTTGGTTTCTTCTTTTTTTCCCAGAATATAGCGATTGATCTTCTTGCATGTAAGAGACATATTTATTATCATCCGATTTGTTTTTGTAAAGGTATTTTTATCTAGATTATGAACCCAAAATAAAGTTTTATTGCCTTTTTTTGTTTCTTTTTTTTGTTTTGTTTTGTTTTGTTTCCTCTCAAGCTGAATCAATTCTGTTTACCCTAAATGTACATTTGCATTCAGTTCTTATGGTTTCTCATGATTTCTTGTATCTAAAGCAAAAGAAAGCAACATTTTAGAAAAAAAAAAAAGACAGAGACAAGTTGAAAAAAGAAAAAACCCACATCCATCCAAGAGAGCAACCACTGTTCATATTTAGGGTTCGCAGGTGCTGCAAGGCCTGGAAACTCTCTCACGCCACTTCAAATGCTATTTCAGAGTCCTAGTGGGCCTGAAAACTCATCAAGCTCAGTCATGGCAATAATGTATGAAACCTGCGTTTTAGTGCTGACTCATGCTCCATAGTGTTAAAGCTCTGTACTTACTTTAATCTACATGTCTGTCTGAATTTGTTTGTGCATAACTATCATGTCAGGACCTACAAAAAATCTTCTACCACGGTGGATTCCATGATCTTTGGAAATCTCAGTTGAATGTCAGATTTTGCCCAATGAAATGTAACTTTTTGTTTAAAAGTCAGACCTTCACTTAGACTTGGTTTGAGCACAGTGTTACGGCCTGGTAATAACTAGGGGTATGCAGGCCGAACAAATAAACTTATAAACCCAGGACAAGGTGGTCAAGGAAAAATAAGGCATGAGAAAATGGTCAATTAAATGTATTTGATAAGTAAATCAAAATCAACAATTCAACAGAAAATACTCCTCATACAACTAGAGGATAAAACACGGTCTTAAATAAATCTGTCCTACGAAACTCAAAAGAAAAACAGGACTAAATGAATGTCACTCACGACTGAGCGTCTACCTTAAACCAACACAAATACACAGCTCTAAGCACACACACAGCCACACAACGCTAAGTCAAAAATCACTGATAAGTTGGAGAGAGTTGAGAAGGTTGGTTGGGCTCTGCAGCTGAAGCTTCCACACACCAAATGAACAAAGAAGCTGAACTGCCAACACTCCTGCTCGGTAGCTCCTCACAGGTGCTGCAGATCCTGCAATCAAGCCACTCACTCACACCCACACTCACACACAGGCACACCACACAGGTAGAGACACACCCTCATTAGAGACACACCTACATGAACATACACACACACATGAGCATACACATTCATGAGCATACACACTCATGTAACACACAAATTCTCCTTTGATGACTCAGAGGTGAGCACATCTTTGGTGGCATGATGACAACACCAGTGCCAGGATTTAATCAGCCTGTTGTGTCTTACTGCCTAAAACAACTGATCTTGACAAAGAGTTTCATTTCAAAATTGTGATGGTCCGAGGCTAAAGAAGAAGACAAAGAGTCTTTTACACCACAGAAACTTTCCCCTGGAATGTTGTGCTACTTCAGTCACAGGACCTAAATGTAGTTTAAGTGTGTAAAATTGATATTCCAGATTTCCAGGAGCGTTGAGGTGCTGGGTCCGAGATGAGATATGGGTCAGAGTTGATACTTACTTATTGTATATACATTTCTTCAAATAAGAACAAACACATAAACATGTCATTGACTAGATACTGAAAAAAGAGACATAAAACTAGTTATTATAATAATAAATGAATACATGTAAAAATGCAATAATTGAGAAACACGTTAGTCTTTCACTGAGTGAGCCTAAATCCTTCTAGGAGAACATTTTGTGGACAGGCGAAACTAAGGTAGAGCTTTTTGGAAAAGTCATCAGCAAGTCATTCTGCTGTCTACAAAGGTGTACAAAGAAAAGAACAGTGTCTACAGTCAAACATGGTGGTGGTTCACTGATGTTTTGGGGTTGTTTTGCTGCCTCTGGCACTGTGTGAAAGGAGTCATGAAATCTGGAGATTATTAAAATCTTTTGGGCTGTAATGTAGGGCCTAGTGTCAGAAAGCTGGGTCTGTGTCAGAGGTCATGGGTGTTCCAGCGGGACAATGACCCAAAAAATACCTCAAACAGCATTAATGAGTCCTGATATAAATCCCATTGATCTATGGAAAGATCTCAAAATTGCTGCTGCAAGAAGGCACCCTTAAAAACTGAGAGACCTGCAGCAGTTTGCAAAAGAAGTGTTCCAAATTAGACATGGTGTATTTTCTGGAAAAAATCTACGGGTGCCAACACTTTTGTCCATGACTGTGTATATATAAACACACACAACCAAATATTTATTCATACAGGGTAGGCAATAATAAGCCTTGGTTTTAGCCTACTCCTTTTTTGGTTACAGAGTTTGTATTCTTTTGTGAGTAAATATATTATGCAAGCATTATATGAATTGTCTGTTCTTTTGTTCTTTTTTGTTCAGAAAGTGATTAGACAGTTACATTTTTGTACTGATGGTTGTCACTTAGATAAAATATTTATGAATTCATCCATGTATTTCAAGTCATGACATATTTTCCTCCTCCACAGTCTTCAGCCTGGGGTGGAAACACAGACAAACAACGAGTCAGAAAAACTATGTAGTTTCTGTTTTACCAGCAACTGAAGGTCCCTGGACTTTCAGTTTGACAAGATTCTCCTGTCAGATTTTCATGAAACATGATTGAGTGTCAGTTAAATGGTCTGGGAACTGTTCCAATGGAGGAAAAAAAAAGAAAAGAAGAATCACTATCCCATTTTTGTAACAGAGCTGACCTATAATAACTAAAAAAGTAACAATTACAAGAAGATAGGGACTCAAGAACATTTCACATTATTCAGAATCTTTTTTTTAAGGCTCTCTGTGGAGTTTAATATCAGATTATGTAGCTGTGTGACCCCCACCAGCACAGAAAAGTCCCGCTATGTCTCCAGCATGCATCATCTCAGTGGCATTTGAGACACAGTTAACCAGAATCTCTGGGGTTTTATTCATCACTGCACAGGAAGAGGTGAATTTGGTGACACACTTGGCAATGTATGTAGGAAAATATGAACGTTTGTCAAAATGAGGTGGAGTGTTTATGAATGCACAAAACTTGTAAGATTGCAAAAATAAAAATAAAAAAAGCAAAAGAACAGGGAGTTGTTGGATTTGGATAAATTCCCTGAATCCCTCAACCACAATTCTCTGGGGGGACTTACTCACATCGCAGCTTTCTGGTCTGGTCATGCAATCACTAAAGACGCTTCAAATTCATTCTTTCACACACACACACACACACACACACACACACACACACACACACACACACATAGGGCTGAAAGATTTATAGTTTTTCGATCAAAATCGCAATTTCAAACATGATGATCATGTGATCACCAAAGCTGTGATTTTTTTTTAAATTATTTCCAAAAGTGAAGAGTCAAAGATGTTTTTTTTTTTGTTGTTCTTCAGTCTTTATGACTAAAAATATAATTAAGATGTCCATTTAATAAATAACAAGAATTGTATTTAAAGTTCAGACTCAGTGGAGGTGTTAGATTCAGGGTTGTGAGAAAATTCAAAATTCGTCTAATATCAACACCATTTTTTTCTGAAAAGTTTGCCTTTTCTGCAATAATTTTGTCTTCATTTGTCATAGTTCGGACATTTTATCTCAAACATTTTTACATTGACAAATGTGGCTTGTTATCTTAGACTATTCTTTATCTTAAAATTTTTACCTTCAATGTGAAATTTGAGACTTTTTTGACACAATATTGAAGTGATGTCTTTAAATTTGGAATTTTTTATCTCAAAATTTTGACTTTTATCTCAACATAATGACTTTTTGTCTGAGAATTCTTTCCTTATTTCTCAAAATTTCCACTCCTTATCTTAAAATATTGACCTATTTCTACAAGCCAGAAACAATTTTTTACCTTCAGTTGTCATTCTTGCATTAGAGTAAAAGCTTTTGATGTTTCAATGGTTTAATATAGTTTTCTGTCAAGTCTGTAAATGTTTCTGTACATTGTGAAAACTTCTCTGAAGCTTGATTTGAAGAAAATCGTGGCTCGAATTGAAATCCCAATATCTGCCAGAAAAACCATGATTAGATCTTTTTCTGAAATCGTTCAGCCCTACACACACACACACACACACTCACACACACACGAATGTCAATCATGTAAGGTCAGTAATCAGCATATCTTTCCTGCACTTTCATACACCAGACTCAGCTCTCTGAGAAAATGTGGCTTTAAGTTTGCCAAAAGTCACTTTGACATGTGGACTGTAAGGAGACACTCTGCTCCACCTGTGAACCATTCCAAAGCTCAAAACAATAAACAGCCTCCATCATCATAAAGATGCATTTTGGCAACAGACGCAGCGTTTAGTTCCAATCATTTAGAGTAAGTGTTCTTCAAACATTAAATCAAAAGTATAAGCAGCATAAAAATGTCCAGTTCAATACAATATTAAGACAAAGAGTCAACTTCTGTCGTTGTTTTTGTCTGCCTGAGACCTTTGCTGAGTAAGGAAATAAAAACTTCAAATGAGGAAAAGAAAGACAAATAAACAACCAATGAAAATGAGAGAAAAACACTTGTTGGTAAAGCAAAACACAAAATGTAGAGCCCTATCTGGAGAGGTGACAATTACATCACCAGATAAAAGTAACTAATAATCTGAGCAGTTTTTTTGACGAATACTCTGTACTTTTACTTGTGATTGAGTAATGTTGTAGCAATGTAACAGTACTTGTACTTGAGTACAGATTTTCAGTACTCTTTCCATCACTGTCCAGGTCTCACTCAGCATTTTACGAGCTCGTGTTTGGTTTGTGTGAGTTTCTGGCTCGTAAGATCGTCTAATATTCAACATAATGTTTTATATTTCACTGTCTTGTAAGTTCCCACAGATATATTCCTCTCAAGCACTGAGTGACTTTTGTGTTTAAACTCCTCTCTGGGGTAAACGCTAGATTTCTCCACCAAAAAACGCCTGTCTGCTAAATATCAGTCATTCGCCCTCACCCCCGCATGCGACTTGTCCAGCCATTGTACTCTACAGCACTTCTATTGCCAAAATGCACATGTAGCCCTAACAGTTACAACTAACAGTGCATGTGTCTATAAATAGTAACAAGATGTCTTGACCATGAACTGTAGATATCTTTATATGACCATGTTGCTACATCTCTGTTATCTTGTCTGTAATGTGTATTGTGTAATGGATGGAGGTCTTAAACACAAGTCTCCAGCTCAGCAAACTGCCAACCATGACAGAAATACATCAGTTCTTTCACTGAGTCATTCAGATCTACTCCTGCCTTCTGTCAATAAACAAGCCGGTGGTCAAATTGTCAAACACAAAGCTGCACAGGGGGTCCTGATGTCAGAGCGGCTGGATCCACGTCTTTTACAGTCTGTCATCTAACATTTGTGAAAAACCATCTACAGCTTCACTTTGTTGTGGATCTTGTCTGTACAGCCCCAAGTTAACCACACTCAGCTTCATGTCAGAGATAGATCAGGCTTGAAACTTTCAACAAGAAAGTCTGGAAAAGAATCTCTCCCAAGCCCAGTGTGGGTTTACAACAAACAGAACATTACAACATGCTGGAAAATGATCCCATTGTTAACCCTGTAAAGCCAGACCTTTCAAAAAATAGTCAAAAAATCCAAATCTTTGGAACTGAGATGTTAATTTATTCTTTTAACAAAATAAACAAAAAAATATTGCTTTATCATTTCATTCATGATGCATTTCTTGTTTAACATTTAAAACAATGGGCAATTTTGTGTTCTATTTAATCTATTTTATTAAAGGTTTTTTTGAGTAAATTTGCATTTATTTCATGCAGAAAACACTTTTTTTCTTTTAAAGAAGTTACTATTTTGATGTTATCCTTGCTGCAACTTCTTGAAAATCAAGTGATGATTCTCCTGAAAGTATGTGAGTGAATGATTTCATGAGAGCAGACATTTTAAAAATACAACTTCAGCCGACTGTAGTGATATGACAATCCTCAAGTTGGTAGGATATGTATATATATATATGTGTGTGTGTGTGTGTGTGTGTGTGTGTGTGTGTATTTAACAGGTTTTTAAAGTGTTGGAGAAATGCTGTCTTGCTATGCTGTAATCAATGTTATCATTCTGACGCTGAGAACAGACTGCTCATGCAGAAAGTAGAGGTCATCTGCTTGACTGTTCATGTGGAAAGAAGATATCAGCTGCTTAACCAATGTGCTTACATGATGTCTATTCAAATATGATTTGACCGTCTCCTGCTGAGATTTTACATGACTATTGACTATACGATCACGCCCATATGATGATTCACTGCAAATAAAAGAGCTGAACAATAGGGAAGTGGTTGAAGCTGATAGGAGTCAGAGTGCTGGATGCACCTCTGATCAGACTTCCCTTTTGCAAAAGCATTAACTCAGTTTCTGTGCCTTGGAGCTTCTTTAGACACCCGCAGCAGCTGATAGCCAGTTGGGTGCTTAAACCCAACATAAAGAAACAACGGTAACACTTGATTTGAAGTTGCATTTGTAAAACTGACACGACACTGTCAAAAACATGACATGACATCTGTTATTAAGACAAAGGAGACTTGATGTATATTTATGAATGTTGTCATTAAGTGTCATTTGGTCAACTATGTCACCTTCAACAAAAAAGTTGACATTGTTTTGAGATGTCTTTGTTATAACAACTTGACATTTACAAAGACAGTGGCAGGCTATGTTGTCTTTGTAAATGTCAAGTTGTAACAAAGACATCCCCAAACAATTTCAACTTTACATTAAAGGTGACATAATTGACCAAGTGACACTTAATGACAACATCCGTCAACACACATGAAGACTCCTTTAACTCAATGACAGAAGTCATGTCATGTTTATGACAGTGTCGTGTCAGTTTGACAAATGCACCTTCAAATAAAGTGTAACTGAAACTATTTATCATTTTTGATGAGATAGAGGTCTTTGAACTCATGTACCAACTATAACACATTTTGCTTTATAGGGTTAAGTGTTCCCCAGTTCGATTCCCAGTACGGGCAAGGTGGTCCTTACTGTGTGAAGTTTGCATGTTCTGCCGGTGCATGCGTGGGTTCACTCCTGGTACTCTGCCTTCCTCCCACTGACCAAAAACATGCCCACGTTAGGTTAATTGATCATTCTAAATTGCCTGTTGGTGTGAGTGTGTGCGTGAATGGTTGTTTCTTTCTATGTCAGCCCTGTGATCGACTGGTGTACCCCGCCTCTCGCCCAATGACAGCTGGGATAGGCTCCAGCCACCCGCGACTCTGAACAGGATAGACAGTTAAGAAAATGGATGGAGTGATGGATGGATGGATGGATGGGTTAAGTGTGAAGTGGAGACACTGGAGAGTTTCAACCAAACAGTGTCCTGCTCTAACAGAAAAAGTTGTATAATGTGCACAAACATATTTTGTCCTTGGTGTTATTGGATGTGAATTTATTTGTACACTGATTAGAAATTTTAGTTCCTGCACAGATTTATTACCTTACATTTTTGTCACACTCTAGGTCTTTGGAGTGTATACAATAGTGGGTTTTGGAGAGAACAGAAAACAGGCAGGGTTCACTGAAAACGGATTGAACTAAACATATTTGTGGATCTGTTTTCAAAAAGAAAATTGCCACTGACATTTTTTCATAATAAGGCCAGCAGCTTTGTATGAGACTGGGAGTATGAGGAGCTGACAGGAGCTTATTTCTTTGGTCAGGTAAACAAAAAGAGATGGGTCAACAACATCCCGGCTCAGAGTCATCCGAGGACAGCAAACTCTGTCTCTCAAAACAGCGTTTTCGGTACATAAGAGCCAGGAGACTTTGGCAAAGTACAACACACTCAGAAGGTTCCTGACCTGACAAAGCCTCTGCAGTACGGCTGGAGCTGGAGTCAGAGATAATCAGAGGAAGTCAGAGAGGCTCGTTCAGTCTGCACAGCACCATCCTGACGCCCAGCTGAGTTTTTGATTGCTTCAAAATAACGATAAATAAAAAGCTGCTGTTTTGCACTGTGACATACTGTTTCCTCTCTCTTTTTCACAGATTTAATTATCAGGCCTCCTCATCACAGTCGTCGTTGCAGCTTTTTTTTCTCAGCTCATTATAGAATGCAATTACTATCAGTTTTTGCAAACAGATTTTTGAAGTAATACTTTGGATTCTAAGCTGATACAATTGTTTACAGATTTTCCAGCACCTCACCCCAATGTAACCTCATCACCCCTAACAAAGACACAAACTGGAGATAATTAGTCACACTTATTTTAACATTTAAAACTTGTTATCCCATTCTTTTCACAACAGAAAAGAAAAACATACTGGACACCAATAACAGCCACATGAATATTCACTTACTGCTGTTAACAAGTCAGTCTCACTATAAAATGCCTTTGTGTCCTCATCACAATCAGTCAGTTAACATGAAAGTATAACCAAGTAATGAAATTCAGAGATCTTATTATGGGCCTAACACTACATATTAGTAGAATGATACGTCTCTCATAATGCGTTTTCTTCATTTTATACCCTTTTTTTAACTGGCAAAAGGGGGATTTTGACATGTTGCAGACACTGCTCTTCATATTACAGGGTGTGTAACAAGAGGGGGCTCGCGTTTCATTTCAGCAAATGCAGGATGTTGAAATGCTGAGCACTGCATTTCAGCACTCTTACTTTTCATTGCAGGAAAAGCTCAGTGTTGAATAAAATAAGCGGTTAAATGATAGAAGAAGCTTCATTTTTGTTGTAACTTCAGTTTGAGTTGAAATTTCACAAAAACATCAAAGACAATATTAAATGGGATAAAAATCCTTAAAATTAACAGAAAACATATCTGCAACATTTGCTTAGCTTTTATCACGTAAGTGCTTAAATTAGCCTGATTAATGTGTCTAAGTTTATTAAATAAGTTTTATTTTTTATCCTTAGAGGGCAGAGGACTTTTTGAAATGAAGCCCCCCCCCCAATCATATTTCCGTAAAACAATCCATAAACCTGTCTGAAGCAGACAGATCAGGACAGATACGTTGGATGGTGATGTGCAGATCTATACTGACATATTGATACTACCGATACCAGATCTTTGTGCTGTAGTATTGATTCTCAAATCAAATTATTGATACTTTTGATACTATTTTTTATTTGGTGTAATGTTAATAAATGATCAGAAACACATTGGAAAGAAACTAAACTATTGAGCTTTCATTTGAATCATACTCGGTTGGGAACTACTTTTTCTTCCACCTGGATAAGTTGATAATACGTAATCACAGCAGCGCACTGCTAAGTCAGTCTTTCAGTCTGAAAACAATGACTGAGTGTAAACAGAGTCATGTATGGAGCTATTTCAGCTCCTACATTGATTCAAGTGGGGTTTCTTGAGAATTGATGATTGTAGGTGAATTACATAAAGAAGTTTTTGGTAGATTATTAAGAGCAACTACAATAAAAAAAATGAATAAAATAAAAAAAACATGATCAACTCAGAAAAATTCTGGAAAATGAAAAAAAAAAAAACTTTTATCTATATATCCATTATTAGTCATCCAGTTCAATTGGTACAGCTGGTATCGGAACTGATCGGTATCACAGATACCAGCCTGAAATTTACTCAGTGTCTGATCAGTGAGGAAATCAGTGGAATCGAACATCACTAATGTCGGACACCATTAACAATGCACTTGTTCAGCTAGTCAGCATCAGAGCAGACTCACTGGTTGAAGGTTTTATAGTCACTACCACCTGCTGATCAGTTTGAGATGGACTAAATCTGGTGAACCCTCCACGGGGACGAGCAAACAGGGGTAGTGGGTAGGAAGAGTGTGTAGAGGGTGGTTTGACAAAGGGCCAAAGAAGAAATGAGTTTCAACTAAACCAGATAAACAGGGAGCAACAATGAAATAAAACCAGACAACGAAATAGAACTGATAACAGGACCATTAATGAGGAAAAATACTACATTTGAAGAAAATAAAACTCTATTTACTGCAGTATTTCCGATGTGATGCCAAAAGGTAATGGCACAGAGTGCTCTTTATCTGCTCAATCGAGTATAAACTGCATGCATCAGACCTGGGGTGAATATTTCCCATTCATGGTAATAAGCAAAACAAAACTTGGACATCTGGGCCCGGTGCCACCTTCACTGTAAAACATCTCAGGCCGACTGCTGCCAAGTGAAGGCAGTGATCCAAACAGCACTGTGCCACCCACCGAGTCCAGCAGACCTCTGAGGCTAATAAAGAGCCACTGAGGATAACAACATGGACATAATTGGACGCACACCATCCCACAAACGCACACACTCACCCAAACCAGCGCATAAACCTCAGGAAAACTGCCACTGCTGGTTTTTACACTTGAAACTGGAACAAAACGGATAGAGGAGATAAAATGTGATAATTGGTGAAATTTAGAGGAGCTGGCAGATTTTCTTACCTTTGAACGAGGCCAGTTCAGCCTTTTTTCTGCTTTGCAGTAACTGCAGCCAACAGACTCCTGACTCCATTTGTATATTGCACATTTACATAAGAAAGCAGCAACCTCTTACCTCTGTTGAACTGCAGAAAACCATAAAAAAATTATGAGTGTTTTTGTTATTCTGTAACTTTCTTTTATGGCACCCATGTTGATAAAATAGTGGTAAAAAAAGTATATATGTTATGTTTTACATTTAATGTGATCAAAATGTTCAATTTTATACAGTTGTGCAAAGTTTTTAGTAGGCAAGTATATCTGTCGAGCATATTTTGTACACTAGGTAGCTCAAAGTGCTTTACAGCTACATAAAATCACAAGAAGGCACAATAAAATCATTCCACAAAAAAGAGAATAATCAATAATTCATTAAATTCAAAGTGAGGAGTGCAGTTAAAATACTTTTAGTTGTTGTTGTTGCTGAGCTAAATGACTGTTTTCAGCCTGGATTTAAACATTGTCAGAGTGAAGGCCTGTCTCACATCTTCTGGAAGACTGTTCCAGATTTTAGGGGCATAAAACTGAAACTCAGCCTCATCCTGTTTAGTCCTGACTCTGAGCACCAGAAGGAGACCCCTCCCTCAAGTTCTCAGAGTCTGAGTAGATTCATACAGCTCTGAAGTGTCAGAGATTTACTTTAGCACTAAACCATGAAGAGACTTGTACACAAGCAGAGTTGTTTATCCTCTTAACAGCAGGAAGTCAGAGCAGAGACCTGAGACCTGGACTAATATGGTTCCTGTGTTTCCTGGTTCTCATCAGGACTCAAGCAGCTCCATCATGGATGTTCTGCAGCTGTGTTATAGTTGCTTAAAGAGCCCAGCGAGCCGGCGGTTACAGCGGTCCGACCTGTTGGAGACAAATACATGTTTCAGTCTTTCCAAGGCCACATACACATGTAGCCGAGTATCTGGGAAACTGCTGATATTTCTTCATGTTTAAGCCTGTCGTCCACACGAAACTGTAGTTTTACATTACTGAAAAATGAACCTTTCTGAAAACTCAAAAGTGAGGATTTTGGAAAACTCTGGTTTCATTTTTTGCGCTGGGAAACAGAGTCTTTGGATCTCAAACGTCACAGCTTGTTACAAAAAAACTATCCATGTCGCACATGTAAATTTGTTTATGGTGTGAATGCTACAGGCGTGCTATTTTTTTTTTGTATTTTTAAATTTTTGGGCTTTTCATGCCTTTAATTGATAGAGAAGGACAGTGGATAGGATAGGATAGAGTAGGAAAGGGGGAGAGAGTGGGGAGTGACATGTGGGAAACAGGCAGCAGGCAGGATTTGAACCTGGGCCACCCGGCTTGAGGGCGAACCTCGTGGTGCACGACCAAATCCACTGGGCCATCTGCGCTCCAAGGCATGCTAGTTTAAACTTCTGGCTTGCTCATTTTTCGAGTGCATCTTCTTCCTTATGTTAAAGAGCAAACCCCTTTGTTGGACCAAACATAAGATCACTGCCTCATGGTTCAATCTCTGTTGGAAGAGACAGAATGACAGAGGTTCATTCTGATTGGGCAGAAGTTTTTTTTTTTTTTTTTTTTTTTTTAAATAATTGGATCTTCCTTTTTCCAAGTACCAGCTAATGTGTTTACACAACTTGAGTCAGGTTTAGATGCTACTCCTTTGATTTTATAAAGTTTTTCGAAAGTAAAAAGTTCATGATATTGATTCAATGTGGCTGTTAAAATTCAGGTCTGAGTCCAAAATTACACAGATATTTCTGTCCTTGTTATTAGCATTTAGGAAGAGAAATCTGTAGGTGACTGAGAACATGTTCTCTTTGTCCCTGCTGGCCACAGACAATGATTTACAGGCAGGGTTGATAATCTGTTAATCAGTTAAACCAGTTAGTGTACTTTTACTTGAGTATTTTTCTAACACCAGTACTTTTACTTGTGATTGAGTAATGTTGTAGCAATGTAACAGTGCTTGTACTTGAGTGCAGATTTTCAGTACTCTCTCCACCGCTGTCTGCACCTCTTTATCAGCTACATGTCTGAAAACAGGAGGCTGCAGACTGAACCTAAAAGAAAAAAGTACAAAGAAAAAAGAAAAAAACTTACGTCAGACATAATTCATGTTCTTAAAAACTTCTCCAAATACTATTTTTTTCTAAATACATTCTTTGGTGTTGCAGTTTAATCAAATGCAGATTTTAAGGATCACATCTCAGACCCTGAGAAACATCCACTTTTCATAAACACTCTTTGGTTTTTAAGTCAAGTTGCTTCACATCTAACAACGCCCACCATGTGCTGGATTGCAAACAGTTTGAACAAACAGAAATCGTTCAAACTCTTCAGCCTTGGAATAATTTGGCATCCATAGATGGATTGAGTGCAGCAGGCTATCGTGTGAAGTAATACGTTTGTAACTGTTTCTGTTTCGTTATGAGGACTCTGGAGAACTTACTGACACCATCATCTGAGTTTGAAGTCTTTGACGACCGTGCATGACTTCACTGCCTGGGAGTTTTATCTTAACATCCAGTTGTTGTATTTCTGAAATGCATGTTTTGGAATTTTATCACCTAAAAAATTGAGATCTTGTTGCCTGTTGAGCTCTATTTGCTCCTCTGCTCTCTGCAGTTGTATTTCATATCTAACTCTGCACTTCAGATTGTTTACAGAACTCGTGGGTCTTTGGGATTTTACAAGCAAACTTTGAATCAACTACAGAAAATCTGTTTTATATCACTCTCCTGACATGCAGCTTTATATCTTATTGCAGAGAAGTACCCACAATAACTCACTCCTTCTGTATCTAAATGAGTTTTGGAGAAAGATGATATCTGCACCTCAACATTAGAGTCAGTGTAATTAAAAAGAAATAAAAGTTTTCATTTGACGTGTTGCTGAAGCAGCACTGAGGCTGCAGCTTTCTTATCAACACACTGTAAACTTAACATTCATGAATGAGTCAGGTTGTTCTTTGAGGATATTATGTTTCATCTCAGTGTTTCTATGCACTCATCAACCTCTCTCTCTCTCTCTCTGATGTATTAGGGGGTTTCACATTGTGTGAGAGCAACTCAGGGTCAGCTTCTTTAAGACTTTCAGGCCTTTTCTGAGGAAACGTCTCCGGGGGGGGCCTTGCTGCACTCCCTATTCCCTTCACCACATGTTTGTTGGCCCATCTCAGGCGATTCCTGCCAAGACCCAGCTGGAGACACTTTCCACTCAGTCACAGAGGTTCAGGGAAAAAGAAAGTAAAAGTGGATTGAGGAGCACAAAACATGGTTAAGAGGAGCTGGGTTTAAAGAGGACGGGATGTTTACATGTTCAAGATCAGAGCGTTTTTAAAGCTTGACTCATTTCCTGTTAGCATTTTTTTTTTATCAAAGTCTTGTTTGCTTTTTTCACATTTTTCATGTCTTTAGAGATATAAACCCTTTGACTGACATGTGCCACTGTATGCTTACACAATGCTGCATATTTGTACTGTCTCACTGTGTCGAACCACAGAGCCATGTGTGACACCCATAATGTTTAGTGTGTATATGGACATAGAACCCCCCCCCCCCTTTAATCTTTGTTACTTTGTATGTAATCTTGTTCAGTAGATAATGTGAAATATTCAAGTACAGGAGCATGTGTAGTATGTTTGGTGTGATTGGTGGTTAAAGTGAGTAAGGCTCACACAGGCATTTTGGGGTCAGCTTAGGGGTCTTTAGGGGACACGGGTGCACATGTGGACCTCCAGTAGACCGAGATGTATTGCATGATGCAGCTATGCCAAGCTCTATGCTGTGTTTCTGTATTTACAGGTGAACAAAAGCCATGAACGAGTGAGCGCATGTGGCGACATAAGTAGCAATGAGTGTGAGAGAAACCAGACTTCTGCTCATGTGAACTTTATGCACTGCAAAATCTGACATCTAAGCAAGTCATTACGTCGTATTTTTAGTAACATTTATCTTATTTTTCTTGATTTGAGCCACATACACCAGACCAGGTCATAAAAATGTCTTATTTTAAGTTTATTAAAGACAAAAATGAGGTTTAAATTGCTTGTAACAAGTAAAAAAAAAATCTGCCGATGGGATAAGAAAAAGTTTCTTGTATAAAGACTTCTCTCTAATTTCAAGAAACTTTATGACAAATTCGTCTTATCCCATTGGCAGATTTTTTTGACTCATTACAAGCAATTTACACCTCATTTTTGTCTTTTAAAAACTTGAAATAAGACATTTTTATGACCTGATCTGGTGAATGTGGCTCAAATCAAGAACAATAAGGCAATTTTTACTACAAATAAGACATAATGACTTGCTTAGATTTCAGTTTTTACAGTGTGTCACTTTATGTCTAGTTTTCAAGTTAATTTGTAGTCGTTGTAGTGCCGCACCTGTTGTGTTTGCTCGTGATGAAATACACAGAATAACCACCTGTAGCCTGCTGAAATAAATACTGTGTGAGTGTGCAAAATATTTTGAAGTGTGGATGTTAACCGTGCAAAACCATATGTCTCAGAGTGTGAGTGTGGAGTGCGCACATGTGGACCTTCAGTAGACCGAGACGTACTGCATGATGCAGCTAAGCTAAGCTCCATGCTGTGTTTCTGTTTTTACAGAGCTGGATTAAAGTTTGAGTTAGAACCCTCCCCTGGGGGCGCGGATGGCCGAGTGGATGTGGCTGCGCACCATGAGGCTTGTCCTCGAGCGGGCGGCCCGGGTTCGAATCCGACCTGTGGCCAATTTCCCGCATGTCACTCCCCACTCTCTCTCCCCTTTCCGACACTATCCACTGTCCTCCTCTATATAATAAAGGCACAAAAAGCCGAAAAAATAACTTTAAAAAAAAAAAAAAAAAAAAAAAACCCTCCCCTGCATGCCTGGACAATTATTCTGTTATTGTGTCCAAGTGTGCAACACATGTGTCTATTTTGATTGGTTACCTAAGGCTGAAGTAATTATACAAAAAAAAAAAAAACAGACAGCAACTGAAAAAGGAATAGGCTGAAGCCCCAAGGCTTATTTTAGCCTACCCTATACCATCATAGGATTGATTAAATAATTCACAATAAATAGTACATTGTTTCACAGCACATGAAGGCTTAAACTGAAAAATCAGGTTCTATCAAATTTCATTGTAACCTTTGTTAATTTTAGATTTTAGAAAGTCTGCTTAAAAACGTACATAGAATTATACATCTTTATTTCATTGTTTAGTCCATTCCATAATTTTACACCCAAAACTGACACACATCTGTTCTTGAGATTAGTCCTGACTTTGTGAGTTTCAAACATCAGTAACCCTCTTAAGTTTAAATCCCCTGCCTTAGCTTAAACATTTTTTGGATTGAAACAGAAATCGTATTATTTACCACTGGAAGCATAAATTCTAATGTTGTTAAGTATACAATGTCCTTAAATTTTAATGTATGTGATCTTATTAAAAGCTGATTTGTAGGATCACAATATCCAACTTCATTTATTAACCTAATAGCTCTTTTCTGCAGTTGAATTAGTGGATCTAGGTTTGTTTTATATGCATTTCCCCAAATTTCAGCACAGTTTGTCAAATAGGGCATCACAAGTGAAAAGTAAAGTAAAGTAAATGAAGACATTTCTTATTCAGAAAATCTGTTCTGTGAAGAATTGAAATAGATTTGGATCATTTCTGTTTTACATATTTTATGTGAGGCTTCCAACAAACTTTATCATCTATTATTACTCCCAGAAACTTAGTTATCTATAATTTTTTAGATTGTTGATTTTTCAGATAAATTTAACCTCTTAAGACCTGGCATCCACATATGTGGATATTACATTTCTGCCTCTCAGACCCATGAATCTTTTTTTTATTTTATTTTAGTCTATTAACCACGTTCAGAGACACTTCCCATGTCATCTTTTGGTGATATCACAACTTTACACCCATTTCAGTGAAAAAAACAGTGTAGTTATGAACAATAACACTTATAACTAAAAACTAATTGCTATTTAATAATACTAAAAACATAATTTTCTGTATAAAGACCAAGTTTAGTTTTTATACTAAGTAGGTCATACTGTATCTAAATTTAAAAAATGCACACTCGACAAACATGAGCATGACCATGATTTGTTCATCAAGGAGTGTCACCACCACTTCATAACAACTCAGTCTGTTGACAGATGCATGGTGCATTTCCAATCTGCGTGTTGACACTGGCAAAACAGCGTCAGAGCTACTGGACCCAAACGATCTCTTATAGAGAAAACCGGAGCAACATCCTGTCCTGCAATCCAGGCGAAATCATGTTGATTTTCCCATAACTCACCGTGTCACTTTTGTTCCAAAGCATATCAAAACTTTAACCTTGACTCATCCAAAGCTTCAGAACATCTACAGTCAGAGAGGATAAGTTATATAAGGTGTTTTTACTTACTCAAATCAGGACTCAAGACACAAAGAGGTTTCATGCTTTGACTTTACTCAGAAAATAAAAACAGCTGCTCTCCAACATAAAAATATCTTCTTTTTTTCTGGGAGTCCAAAAAACTGTATTTTCTCATTTACAGTGTTTTCTAAGTCACCTTTTCACAATTTAGTTGGTCCCGTGACTTAAAGTCAGGCGCAACTTATTTATCTAGTGAATGAGGTGTTGTGTTATTGGATGGTTTCATGGAAAAAGATTGTTGAATTCATGCATGAAGAATGTTGATGAGTGAAGATCTCCAAGGCCCTGACAGCTCTGCTTCTCCAGCTTAGACAGCCTGACAGCTCCTGGTGTTTAGTGGCTGATAATATGATTTAGAAAAATAAAGTTTCACCCACAGTTTGTCAGGATTTGAGTCACAAACGGACATCAAAACCCACGTAACTTTTTAAAAGTGAGGATGGTTATCCAATACATGTAAACTCACCATGGACTGGTCTGACTGGCAGTGGGGGAGTGTGTGTGTGTGTGTGTGTGTGTGTGTGTGTGTGCGTGTGTGTCAAAGGTAGAGAAAAGAAAATGAAACCTAAGAATGATCACAGATATGAGGTACTGCAAGAAAAACATCCAAACCTCCTGAAATACAAATACTTACTTATCAAAATGTAAATACCTCTCTTTGGAAATATTATAAACACGCCAAATCATTCTAAACAAAGTGTGACTTATATGTGATTTTCCTCTTCATGGAGCAGTTATGACTGATATGACTTATAGTCTGGAAAAAATAAGGTACTAATCATCAAAAAAAAAAAAAAATGCTGTGATTTGACAAATACAAGACCCAGAATAAAACCATTAGAATAATAGTCATCTGTGAATAATTAAATATTTCAGATAGACTTCTGTGTGTAACTGTACGCAGTGACACAATTCCACTCAGCATGTAATCAGTGCTTTTTCAGGCAGGTGCTATAGGAAGATTATGTAATAGAATGTTTTTCCATTGGTCATTCAGGTTCCCAACACTGACAGTAGCCAGAGGAGACTGTGGACACTCTTTGTACTGTAGAAAGTCAAATTTATCAATAGTGGAGATGCACGTTTTTTATTGGACAGTATTAGACAGCACACATACAATCAGTGGTGTCGTGGTTGCTGGAGGAGTGGGTTTACTCTCCAACGTGCCCATGCTATGGAGTGAAGCAGGGAGGCGTAAATTTTTAAAACAATAAAATGCCCGGAAGACTAAAAATAAAATATATTTAGATTTAAACAACTGACTTATATTCTTTCTTTGCAACTCCATCCCAAATATTTCACAGCCTGGCACTGGTACACAGCGTGGTGGGAGACTACTGGTCTAAATTACAACATTAGCTAAGTTACTTAGCCCTGACTAAGCTTGTCTAATTTTACAGTATCTAGGTTGGAGGACCACTTTTAGCCACACAAGCGGTCTGTGGCACAATATAGGTTGAGGACGACTGATTTAGACCTTTACAATGACAAGCAAGCTTCATGGGCAGTGAGATAATCTCTTATCATTTATAACAGCTTCATGTAACGTTCGAGTCAAATGATACATAGCTTCAGGCTAATGTTAGGAGAGTGTTACATATTTTGTTATTCCTTGTAATAATAATAATAATGATAATAATAATAACTTTAATTTATATAGCACTCTTTCAAGAAACCTAAGGTCGCTTTCCAAAGGTAAATTGGACAAACAAACAAAGTAGTATTGTTAGTATTATTATTAGTAGTAGTAGTAAAGAGACTCAATTTTTTTATGCATTAAAAAGTTCTATTTATTTAGTGTGGGCTTACATTACTCATACCCACTTCTTCATAAATGGGTCGGGGCACCCCAGTCTAAAACGTCTGGACAGGCCCCTGCTTAAATGGAGTAACAGTGAAAGACGCAACTCAACTTTTCTCAAGGTAAAAGAACAACAACTTTTCAAGCATTTATGACCGTTCATTGCACCACTATATCTCTCTCCAGTTTTAAATAATGTTGATCGCCCATCAGCGACCATCTCCCTCTCTGCAGTTAATATTCACAATCATGATTCATGATCCATTCGTTACACTTAAAACAGGATTTTCTTTGGTAAAATAGCAGTATTCTGAGAAATACATTAGATATATCTTCATTTTCTACAGCAAAAGAATCATCACAGTATTACAATAGTATTTTCCATTGATATTGATCATGTGTCTATCTTGATTGATATCATCGTTTTTGAGGGTGCATCATGGGGGATTTAGAAGTGCATATACACAATACTGACTGAATAAGAAGAAGGTATACACCACATAACAGTTCATAACATAACATAACAGTTCATTTGGAGTAACAGTGTCCTGATCCCCACTGGGAGCAATCTTGTGTTTTTTTTTCTTTTACTTTTTCAAGCCCTCAATGAGCAGTTTACTTTCCTAGTCCAACTTCAAGGACTCATCACTTATCTTAGTTTGTATTTAAATAGGGTATTTTGTCATTATATGTAGGAGGCGTGCTCTTCTAATTTGTTGATATTCACCCTTTTTATACATGTCGTCTCATGTTTTCTAGAAGCTGATCTGAGTTCCTTCTTGAAACCAGATGAAGCTGATTTCAAAACTGGCTTCAGGGATTAGAGATCCAGTCATTAAGTTTATTTGTTGAAACCTTAATTCCTCCTTCGTCTCACGCCAGGCCTGCGTACAGAGATTGTGCAACCATTTTATCCAGAAGGCTCTGGTTAAGACGCAGAGAAGAGTCACAGATTGATGGGTCTCTGAGAGTGAGTGACACGTCTGACACGTCGACGGGGACCCAGGGGGCGTAGGTCATCTTGGGGTGAACGTAAACAGGCTGAGCCACAGGTGGGCCTCGGGGGCCTGGTCGTACCATCCAGCGGCGGTGACCTCTGAGGGGCCCGTGGAGGGGGTACGGGGCCGGCTGGGAGAGCTCTTTAATGGAGTCCACGTACTCCTCCATGGTGTGGAAGCAGCAGTCTGGGTCTGCGTCTTCTGTGTTGCTCTCCTGCAGCTCGTTGATGGTGGGGAGTCTGTTCACGGTGGAGAGGAGGAATCTGCTCTTCATCCTGCAAACACACAGACTTTAATGAAGCTATTGTAGACTTAAGCTATTGTAGACATTAAAGGTGGCTGCTCGTGTTTCTCGGGAGGATATCCTGTGTTCCTGTAAGCCATTTACGAGAGAAAGTGTTCTATAAATACTTCATTTGTCATTTCCTCATTTCAGCATCAATGATTAGAGCACAATCAACTTCTCTGACGGGAAGACTTTAAGATGGCAAAGGTCCAAAGTTGGAACAAAGACTTCTGTCACCTTCTGACCTCAGCATCAGCTTCTTCCAATGAAAGTGACTCTATTGTTGAACTTAATGCACTTTTTGTTCTCTGAAACTAAAACTTACCTGCACATTCAAGGGAAGTTTTTGACACATTGTTTCTCAGTTCAAATTTGTCTCAAAGCTTTGGGAATGAAAGAAAAAAAAAATCGGATTGTTACATGCGAAGCTTTGATGCTGAGAAACCTTGAAAACAAAAACTGTGAGTCATCCTATGACTTCGCAATTCCACTTAATTGAATATTTCTCAAGAGCTGGAACAAAGAGGTGGAGATATTCTCTTGCCAGGATTTGTTTTTATTGTCTTTTTCTGTTGAATTCAAGTTCAATGAGGAGCTTGAAATGATAGAAAAGTGAGTGGTGAACTGCAAAAGGTTAAGAGAAAGGCAAGGTTACCTAAAACTGACACAATGAACACTTCATAATTACACAAAAAGTTCCTTCACAAAACTTAAAGTAGCTGTTTTGCAGTCAAAGATGTTCATCCAGCTTTGAAAGTTGGTGCTACCAATTCTTACAGGTGTCCCAAGTTTTCTACAGAGTCATGTAATGCTCTAAAAAGCTGCAGGAAAGGGTAAATAATGGAAGCAAACTCATTTGTAATAGCCACAAAAGTATTTAACGAGTGGATCTGTAATAATGAGTCCAAACCATGACTCTATTGAACATTAAAAATAGTGTATTCTGTTATTAAAACAGTTTAAGCAGTCAACTGTGACATGTCAGACTATTCAGAATACAATGAATGAGCATTTTATAACAACCTAACATGTCAGCGTGCCCTTTCTAAACAAAAAAACCTTTTAATAGTTGTTTTTGCACTGAAGAGATGCAGTGGCTCAATGTTGGGCGCCATGACAACAGAGGTAAACATACAAACAACAGCCTTTGTGCTGCATATTTCAACATCTGTCATCAGTTATTAAAGCCAAATTATATACAACAGGGACAAAAAGCAGCATTTTATGTCACATGAGACTCTGTCTAACTAATTCCCTAAACTGTGTGCCTCACATTACTCACTATCATTGTGCTTCTTCTATATAATGTCTGTCTTGCTATCATTTTTGTTAATGTTGAGGAAAATTAAGATATCAAAGTGAGAGGATGGAGGCTTGATCACTGTTGGAGGACAGTGTTTGGGGTGAGATATATAAACCTGCCCACTTGAGGCGCTGTTGGCCGTACAGGATTAGTGGAGCTACACCTGCAGCAGCCACTGTTGCTTAAAGTCATCAATTTGTCAGTGAAACCCGGAGGAAGTGTCACAGTCTCAGTTTTAGTTACTGTGAAGAGAAGACTTTAAGATGCAGCTTTGAAAACATCCATCACTGAGACAGAGTCAGAGGAAGAAAGAGGCTTGACTGGACCATCAAACATACAGATTCAGTATCATCTTTTAAATCTCTACGTAAAATGCATTTTTACCGTCTTGCATTCATGTGATGTCATCTTCTTATTCTTATTCTTATCACCGCTATTGTCTTTTCACTTCATTATTGTCCTCTTTTGTATTTTTACTGCCCTCTTACAGTGCTGACTCATTTATTTATTTACTTATTTATTCATCCATCTATTTATCTCTCTATTTATTCATTCACATACAAGTTTTATTATTTATTCATTTATTTTTAATGAGTTGAGCGCTCCAGTTGTCATTTCCATTCTAATATTAGGCTGTTTTATCCTCTTTATTACCTTATTTATTCACCGCTATATTTCACGCATGTTGCTTTTATCTTTTCTATTGTTCCTGTTTGCTTTTTTTTTTTTACCCCTTCTCACCTCTGGTCCCCATGGTCTCATCATAGAGTCTTGCACTGCCTGGGCTCTCTTCCCTTCTGTCTGTACGATTGTTTATTTATATTGTTTATTTCAATGTTGTTTGCTATTTTTGATTCACTGTTTATTTGTTGATTTTATTGTGGACGTCTGTTGTAAAGCACTTCGTGAACGGTTATTTTCAAAGGTGCTCTGTAAATAAAGTTATTATTATTATTATTATTATTATTATTATTAGATAGAGACACCAATCACTCGCCAATCACTCAGTGACAACTTGCAATTCCTTGATGGCACGTGTCACATGCTCATTGACACCTGCAGAATTTTTTTTTACACCAACCAATTGCTGTCACAACTAACAATCTCTTAATAATAATAACAATAATAATTAAAATTAAAGCCGCAAGCGGCGATACACGGGCCCTCGCTCTCGTGCGCTCGTCCGAGCATGCGCTCGGACAACCGCACGAGAGCGACTCCCCGCTCCTCGCCGCTTGCGGCTTTAATTTTAAAAAGCGTCGACCTGTGTGCATGTCTGAACATGCTGCAATCGTTCTCAGTCAGCCACATGGGAGCGAGGGCCGTTCTTTGCTGCATGTGGCTCTACTTTTAAATACATTTACTTCTGTGTCGAATTTTAACATTTTATTGCTTTTATAGTGAAGATTTTTGTGGCTGTGGAATGACCTTGATCCATGTGAAATAAAGAAAAATGGCTCCTTAAAGGTTGCAGACCCCTGCTCATGTGTTTCAGGGTTCAGCTGAAATAGAATAATGACAACATGCAGAGAGCTGCATGGCCACAGCACATTCCTCTGTCTGCTCTCATGTTTCTNGGAGCCAAATGACCATTAATGCTGGAACTAAATGATTATTTTTGCAAGGTACAGAGTTTTGTCAGCCTAAAACTTGGAAAAATTGAATTATTAAAAATCTAGAAGACATAGAGTTTTATCCTCTCAGTTTGAGGGTGTGTCCAGGGATGGATCATGACAGTTTAAATGAAATTTGAAGGAGATTAGGCTCAAAATCAGGGAGTTATCAGGAGTCCTTGATTCATGAAGTCACTTCAGACTTTGACACTAAACTTGAGACACATCATTCAAAATAGGAACTTGACCTTATATATGCTGCTTGTTGAAGATGTGTTTGATATTTCTGTGCAATTGTTTAAAAAAAAAAGATCAAAGGGGGAGGAGCTATGGGTCAGAGCATAAACACTTGATTTCCTGTTGCCAATAGGGGGCGCCTTACTTCACGTGAATAAATGCTATATGGCTGGACTCAGGCTGGGACAGTGAACATGTGTGTGTGATTTGGTCAGGATCTGACTTTGTACGAGAAAGTTATTAAGGGTTTTGTGTTTGTGAGAAAATGGTCAATGTTGGGTCGACTTTGACACAACACTGAAGACACATCATTCAAAATAGGAACTTGACCTTATATATGGTGCTTCTTGAAGATGTTTTTGATGTGTCTGTGCAATTGTTTTAAAAAAAAGATCAAAGGGGGAGGAGCTATGGGTCACAGCATAAAACACTTGATTTCCTGTTGCCAATAGGGGGCGCTTTACTTCACGTGAATGAATGCTATATGGCTGCGCTCAGGCTGGGACAGTGAACATGTGTGTGAGTTTTGGTCAGGATCTGACTTTGTACAAGGAAGTTATTAAGGTTTTTGTGGTTCTGAAAAATGGTCAACTTTTGGCGCCCCTAGTGGCCACGCCAATCAATATTATAACAATTCTTTAATAACTTTTGATCATCAGTGGGTCTAGTATGCACCTGTCCAATTTGGAGATAATCAGAAAAAAACTGTAGGACAAGTTCGAAAAAGTTCGCACCGTGCTAGCGCAAAACTTCTAACTTTGACATAAAATTTCGGAACTTTAAATTATTGTTTTGCTTTAACATTTTACATTTTTATGAAGGTCTTGGAGTGATAAACGTGCCCAAAAAATTTCATACAAATCGGAGAATGTAAATTTTTCTTTTTTTTTGGTGCCCTCTGGTGGCCACGCCCCTGCAGATTATAACAATCTTTCAATAACTTTTAATCGTCACTGTGTGTAGTATACACATGAGAAATTTGAAGCTGATCCGACAAAAACCCTAGGACAAGTTCGTTCAAATACGTACCCTAAAAATCGTCAAATTCCGACTTTTGGGACAAATTTCCGAACTTGCTGTGCGAAATTCAGAGTTTGCCCAAGAGAATTTTTTGAAGGTAGAGGCATGATTGAGGTAGCCAAAAAATTTCAGACTTGTAAGTGAAAGTAGGCGGCGGGGCTACCGTTTTAAGCTAATGCTAAATGCTAGCAAGATTGTAGCATTTTTTGAGTGGCAAAATAATAAATTTTTCGCAGTGGTCAGGGGGGGTAGGACATAGTGTGGCGCTCTTTTTTTCAAGGGAAAGGGGCGAAAATTGGGGTTAAAGCGGCGGAAAAAATGTATAATCCTTAAGGTTCCAAGAGGGCCTTCGCCCGCCTGCGGTCGCTCGGGCCCTAATAATACTAATAGTAATAATAATAACTTCAATTTCTTTAGCACCTTTCATGGAACCCAAAGTTGTTTTACAAAGACAAAACAACACAAGACACACAACAACCTTGATGACACCTGTGAACTGTCAGTGACAACTCACAACCCCTTAATGACACCTGCCAATTGCTCAGTGACAGCTGCCATTCGCTCACTGACACCCACCAATTGCTCCCACTTTTGGTAACTACTTGCAATTTCTACTGAAGTAAACAAGGTTTTATAGCAATTTCACAAAAGAGAGAGAAAAAATAAATAAATAAAAAAACTGCCATAAAACATTTCAGTTTTAAAAATACATGTACCATTTGTTTAAGAAAACTCCCACATAAACATGGAAAATGGATGATATGCCTTTTTAAGACTTTGTTTCAAAGGCAATATCTTGGAGATAAAAAGAACAAGATTTTTTTTTTCTTTTTCTTCCAATATTAACTTCTCTCAGGTCCAAAAATTCCATACATATGAGGAGTAACCTCGTTGGAAGCAAAGAGCCTGTTTGGTAATGTGTTTTCAGGGAAATGAGGCCTTATCTGTTTGAATCTCTTCACAGACTCACCCAGAAATGCTCCTGTGATTCCTCCTGGTGATACTTTGATTTATGACAGATACTCCTCTCCTGTGTCTCTCTGCCTCCCCGTCTGCCAGCGCTCTTCTTCTTCTTCTTCTTCTTCTTCTTCTTCTTCTTCTTTTTTGTTTTTATGTTCTCACCTCAGCTGCCAGCAGTCTGTGGGCGTCTGCTGTGCTTTTGCTGAAGCTCTCAGCGTGCACAGGACATGTAGCGGCGACATGGAGGTGTGAATGTGTAAGCTCTGCTGGAGGATAAGCTCGGGCCAGGAGAGCTTTTATAATGCATTAGCCAGACTAGGCTAACAGAGCCAATTATAGAGCTGAGAGCACGACTGCGGGAAAGCTGTGCTATAATGGTTAATGTGGGTTGGGATGTACAGCAGGATGAAACGGGATAGTCAGGGGGAGACAGAGACAGGGAATGAGTTTATGCTGATGGGCTAATGTCATTACCCAGACGGCCTGTGATGGCAGGAAGGCTGTTTTTATTGATAAGTTGAGGTTGTGGTTAAATGCATCAATAACTGAATTTGTTCTGTTGAGACGGATGTACTGTCCAGTTAACTGTCCTGTCTCTGAAAACCTAACAAGAGCCACTTCACTGCATCAGCATCCTCTGTGTGTTTGTCTTTTCAACCCATGGACAGACTTGAAAGACTGGACTAAAATTGACTGATCTTATTCCACTTGGAGAATTCCGCTCTATCCTTAGGGACAGACAGCATGAGACCATTCAACAGTGTGTGCTTTTAAAATCTTAAAGTGTTATTTGTAGTTTGTGTCACAGCTCCCACACTTCTTACTGAAAACACACTTATGCATTTCCAAATTGTATGTATGTTTCACCACTACTGTCACTTTCTAGTAACTGTTTTTATGACATGACTTGTGCTGGCAACCTCTTGGCCAGGTCACCCTTGTGAAAGAGATCCTGATCTCAATGGATTTTCATCAGGTTAAATAAAGGTTATGTAATTAAGACAACAGAGTATTAGGGCCAAGAATTATTAATATTTTTGTTTCATATTTTATTACGGGATTCAAGACAAAATTAATTATTTTACTACGAGATTAAAGTTGAAATTAATTATTTTACTACGGAGTCCCCTAAGGGTCACGGCAAGTTTTTTTTTTTTTTTGGGGGGGGGACTATTGCGTTCCCTCGCAATAGTTTTTGCGTTCCCTTGCAATACCTTTTTGTCTTCAAATCCTCCTGATTCATGTTTTCACTTTCACTCAGGTGCGCAGAGAACATAGACTGTATAATGAGTGGACGTAACGCTGTTCGGCTCAAACTGAAGCCTCCAGCAGATGCCCCGCCCCCTGGTGTCTGGCTGCAGTATAGGTCATAAGCCCCGCCTCCCCATGCATTCAGGATATGAGCCGGGAAAACTTTAAAAAATTATGATACCTCGTAGAAACGTTTCTCTCATCTTTACGCTAAGGTAGTATGACGATGTCATCTGGCTGCATGGTGTTCGGATGTTTTTTTTCCTGAGAAGTTAGTTTCTCATTAGTTATTGGACGTTAAAAACCGCGATATAAGTTTCGTTTTACGATAGTTTACAGCTGCCGTTTGTGAGTACTTTTTATCGGGGATATAAGAAGCTTCAGGAAAGAGCCAAAAGGAGACTAAACCTTCTGAAGGGAAGAAATAAATATTTTTATTTCTCTTTTTTACTTGGCTCCACCGGAAATTCTCTACTGCGCAGACTCTGGCTGCACAATGGCGGCTAGAGAAACGGGATTTTTTGGCTTCAAAATCGTAGAACGGTGACAGGCGGAAGCACGCTGTCCATTCTATATACAGTCATTGGCAGAGAATGGATCCAGAAAAGTCAGAAAGATATAGAATCAATATGATAATATAAAATGATCAATAACTCATCATTACAGCATTTCAGAAACAATACCGACACGCCTCTGCCGTCACAGCAATGTTGACTGCGAGCTACAATTGTAATTTTCTCAAAACGAGTCATTGCTTTGCGCTGGGGAACCTGCATCGGCTGCAACACAGAGGCAGCTGGTGACGGGATGTTCAAAGAGCGTCTGCAAATTGCAACAAAGAAACAAACACGAAAAGGTATTGCAAGGGAACGTAAAACTTTTGCGAGGGAACGCAAAAGTATTGAGAGAAAACGCAATAGTTTCCCCCCCAAAAAAAACTTGCTGTGACCCTCAGGGGGCTTCATACATAGTAAATTATGAAGTAAAAAAAAATCTTAATGTGGCCCTAATACTAAAATTAAAGTAAAAGTAGATTACTAGAAAAAAAAGAACACACACTGCAAAAACTGAAATCTCAGCAAGTCATTATGTCTTAGTCATAATAAAACTTGTCTTTTTATTCTTGATATGAATCTACATTTCACTGATAAGTCAAGGAAAATGTCTTTTTTCAAGTTATTTAAAGACAAAAATAAGGTCTGAATTGTTTGTAACAAGTCAAAAATATCTGTCAATGGGATAAGAAAAAAGTTTCTTGTATTAAAACATCTTTCTAAATTCAAGAAACTTCAAGAGTGAATTCTTTTTATCCCATCGGCAGATTTTTTTGACTTGTTGCAAGCAATTCAGACCTTGTTTTTGTTTTTAAAAAACTTGAAATAAAACATTTTTACAACCTGGTCTGATGAATGTGGCTCAAATCAAGAAAAATTAGACATTTTATACTCCAAATAGGACATACTGACTTGCTTCGATATCAGTTTTTGCAGTGCAGGATTTTATGAATGGTGCTAAACAGAAAAATATGAATAAGCCATCTAACAAGTAGAAAGATTGTTTTTCTTCCCTGAAGTTTATCTCGAAAAGTCGGGACAACAAGAGACGGGACAAAGACAACACGTTGGACTCAGCTGAACTGTTTCCTTTAACAACACAAAGCTCCAAGAGCAAAAAAATGAACCACCAATGCCAAGCTGCTGAACACAGACTGACATCATAAGAATTACTCCTTCTACTAAATAACAACATGGCCAATGAGGCCTTGAAAAGAGGCCCAGAAATCAAACTTATTCACATAAACTTGAAATAAAACCGACTCTAAAAAACAATGTTGCTCTTGAACTGACACCCTGGCCTGAAAACCCACAGACAACCTCTCGCTGCCTCTGAAGGTGAGATAATGAGTCTGCACAGGGAACTACAGACACACAACATGTATAAGCTTCTCTCACCTGCTCCCTGCAAATCAGGGGCAATCAGAGAGAGAGAGAGAGAGAGAGAGAGAGAGAGGATTCAGAGAGCGGCAAACTGAGTCTCCTTCACGTATCGAAGTCACAACAGTTAACTAGGCCACTTCTCTGTAAAACTAGTGTTCCCTTAATGACTGAGGTCAGCAGTGATCACATGTGATACTGTGGGAATGAAAGACAGAGAGACACTGATCAATCAAATAAAGGTTTGTCACTAGTTTAGACCAGGGTCCTTATAAAAGTTTGGACACACTTTCTCATTCAATGCGTTTTCTTTATTGTCATGACTATTTACATTGTAGATTCTCACTGAAGGCATCAAAACTATGAATGAACACATGTGGAGTTATGTACTTAACAAAAAAAGGTGAAAAAACTGAAAACGTGTTTTATATTCTAGTGTCTTCAAAATAACCTCCCTTTACTCTGATTACTGCTTTGTATACTTTTGGCATTCTTCAAGAGGTCGTCACCGGAAATGGTTTTCTCTTCACAGCTGTGTCTTATCAGGGTTAATTAGTGGAATTTCCAGAGGTGGAAAGAGTACTGAATTTTTTTACTCAATTACAAGCACTGTTACATTGCTTAAATTGTACTCAATTACAAGTATAAGTACTGGTGTTAAAATAATACTTAAGTAAAAGCACAAAGTACTTTTCTATCAAAAAAAAAAAAAAAAAAAAAAAAAAAAAAAAAAAAATTTTTTATAAAAAAAAAAAAAAAAAAAAAAAAAAAAGTCAGAGTATTTTTTACTTGTTAAACCAGGGGTTTATTACTGCTCCATGAAAAGCAGACATTCAAAGTGATTTCGCTTTAGGAAATATTGAAGTTTAAAGCATGTTTCCTTAACAAACAATAAAGTGTGAAAAACTTTTCTTCGGCTATTTGGTTTTTACACAAATGCAGATATAAAGAAAAAATTAGGTTTTATCAAGATCATTTTTCTCAAAAAAAAAAAAAAAATTCACTTGCATAGAAGTGTTTGAACTGTGAACAGCAAGCAAGTATTATTATAGTGTGATGAACTCTTTGACATTCTTGCATTTGACACCTCAATCTCTGAACCTTTCTGAACCGCCAATAGGGTGCTGTCGTGACAAGACAGCCCTTTTGGCTGAAAATATGCTGATGGAAGGTTAGGATATTAATCCAAATTGTGGCCGTGGGACTACTCAGTAGCAGTATGTGGTTTTTAAAGCAGTGAAGTAGATTACATGGTGTAAATTGTACTTAAGTATGAGTAAAATTACACACTTGAAAAAAATACTCTCTAAAGTACAAGTAGCCAAAAAATCTACTTTAGTACAGGAACCTGAGTATTTGTAATTTGTTACTTCCACCCCTGGGAATTTGTTGCTTTACCAATGGGGTTGGGACTATCAGTTTTGTTGTGCAGAAGTCAGGTTAATACACAGCCAACATCCCTATTGGACAACTGTTAAAATTCATATTATGGCAGGAACCAATCAGATAACTAAAGAAAAACAAGTGGCCATCATTACTTTAAGAAATGAAGTCAGTCAGTCCAGTAAATAGTCACAAAAATAAAGAAAACACATATTGAATGAGGTGGTGTGTCCACACTTTTGGCCTGTACTGTACATGCTCGGTCATTAACCCTGTGGTGCATAGTGGTCACTACAGTGGACACCTATTTAAAAGTTATTTACTCCTAAATTCAATGGTTCATTTGGTGGAAATTCATATTAGCCTGTGTCAGGATATTTTTATTCTTCTTAGGGCCTGAAAAAATGTTTTCAATTTATTTCCAAACATATATATCATTTTAAAAATGTTATAGACAAACATTTGAGGGTGAAAAAGCTTATAAACTATAAAATATTCAGTGTTAAAATGGAGGAAAGAGAGTTAAAAAGTTTTGCAAAGCATTAAAAAAAGATTATTCATGAAATACCACAAAAAAAGAAAGAAAAAAAGAATAGAAATCAAACAAAAACAAAAAAAAAAAATCATATTTACATTAAGTTCACACTGTTTGATGTTGAATTTTCCGTTACAAATATTTGACGAAAAAAAAAAAAGGAAAACTTTTTTTCATGCCTTAAGACAAATAAAAACACTCAAAGGAAAAATCCTGACACTGACTTTCAAAATTCATGCATCAGAGGATTAAACAAACAGGACTAACAGCGTACAGCGGCCTGTTTGGACATAGTGTTAGCCGCATGCATTACTTTTAATAACTGGTCTGTTAAGTAATTACACAATGAAAGCAAGGCAGGTGGAAAGTGTAATTATGTGGGGGAGCCTTTTTGAAAACCTCTATCCATCAAATTTGTGTTGCCCATGCCAACTACCCATAAACCGTTAAAAACATGATGATCAGTAACAGTGTGACAGTGAAAATCAAGAAAAAATGTTTTTCTGTGGATGAAATTGATATCTTATTACAAGAAATTAGAATGAATAAACAGCTATCTGCTCACCAACTGTCAAAGAGAGGTCACACAGGATCATACTTTGCACTCTTTTTTATCAAAAATTCATGTTTACTTGAAGTTATTGTCGGTTCTGGTTATTGTGTGAGTCTGTTTTAACATAAGCATACGCAACAATTTACCACGGATCTGAGTAGGTGTAAATGAGCAAATATGTATTGTTTTTACACATGGGATAGATTGGAGGATGAGAAAAAGAAGAGGAGTTTTCTGGCTGTTTATTATGTCCTCATTGATTCCAGATGTACAAACTTTATGTACTCACGTGCTGACTGATCACATGATTGTGTCATGTCTCAACATTTCTGTTAAGTCCACACTTGCGTTCACTTTTTTTTTTTTTTTCCATTTTCACTGTCCTGTCTTTGTTTTGTCCATGTTAAGTGTAATTCCTAAAATTATAATTAATAATCCCAGATGTTGGTTATCTGTTGTGTATTTTCATGCCAGGTTTGCTGAAACCTTTTTGACCTTTCTGTTGCCTTTTTGAGAGAAGTTTATTCAGTGTTTTCCACAGTTTTCGGTGGTTACACATTGGTACATTTAGTGAAATAAAAACTTTTTTTGTTGCAACCTTGAGCCATGCACTTTACTCCTTCAGATGGGTTATATTATTATATTTAAATTTAAATATGATAACATCCTCTCAACCTCAGAATACTGCAAAATGAGTCCGTGTTTGAGGAGGTTTTACTACTGGGTGTTAATGTTCTGATTTTATTTGAGGAATTATTCCCTCATGAGTAGAAGCCACATCTAAGTTTTAGCAATATCCTTTTTTATTTCTGTGATAATCACTGAAAGCTGTTTTCTGTCTTTAGGTTTGTTTTTGAATTTATCCATCGTGACCCAAAGACTTTGAGTCGTTGCTCCCTTAATCTGCAAACTTTCCTGTCTGTGAAAACCACATTCAGGATTCATGGGTGTTACCAAAATCCCAAAAAAGCCACATTTACACTAATCCAGCAGGAATGTAGGGCAGAATGTGTGGAGCCTTGGATGACAGTGCACTTTGATGCAGCAGACTTGACCTGGTTTATCTATTGGGGCAGACAAGCCTCAGATTTTCATTTCCTCTTTGTTGCTGAGTCACCGGTTAAACCTCATTTAAATAAATGAGAGGATGAATTATTAACACGTGTCTGAAACCAGTTTGAGTGAAACTTATCACGGAATCTTTGTTTTTAAAATTCAGCTCCGCATTTGTTTATTTATTTTATTGTTTATTTGATGTGGACATCACAATAACATTGGACAAATCAAATGTATTGTTTGACTGTTTCAGCACAGTCTTTTCTTTTTTTGTTTGGAAATAAATTGAAAACATTTTTTCAGGCCCTAAGAAGAATAAAAATATCCTGACACAGGCTAATATGAATTTCCACCACATGAACCATTGAATTTAGGAGTAAATAACTTTTAAATAGGTGTCCACTGTAGTGACCACTATGCACCACAGGATTAATGACCGAGCATGTACAGTACAGGCCAAAAGTGTGGACACACCACCTCATTCAATTTGTGTTTTCTTTATACCAGACTGTTTCAGCAGCTAATTCGCAGCACTTGTCCACAGGAGGCTTTTGAAATGGTAAAATGATTAAAGTAGTGAGAGAAAGCAGAGGAGAAAGGGGGGGGGGGGGGGGGGGGAACAGTGTATCATAACATTACGGAAATAATAAAAGCAGTTTTTACAAATTACATATACACATACAGTCATGGACGAAAGTGTTGGCACCCCTGGAATTTTCCCAGAAAATACACCATATACACCAATTGTTGCAATTACAAATATTTTTGGTGTGAATGTGAATTCCTTGATGTGCCTTGGAAAAAGAAAAAAAAAAGAAGAAAAAAGCTAAAATGGACACAATTTTACACAAAAATGGGGCCAGACAAAATTCTTGGTAGCCTTTTAGAATTGTGGGTAAATCATTTAATTTCAAACAGGTGATTCTTGTTTAAACTCAGCTGTGGTGAGTAACAGGTGCTGGTAATATAGAAATCACACCTGATGCCAGTTAGAATGTATCAAAGTTGACTCAGCCTTTGTGTTGTGAGCCTTTGTGTGTCACACTCACACCAAGAATGGAAACAGAAAGAAGAGCTGAGGAGTGTCTGAGGACTTAAAATTGTGGAAAAATATGATTAATCTCAAGGATACAAGACCATCTCCAGAGATCTTGAAGTTCATTTGTCTACTGTGTGAAATATAATCACAAAGTTTATAACCCCTTGAACTGTGGGTAATCTCCCTGGACGAGGACAGAAGAGAAAAATATGAGAAAATGATTCAACACAGGATAGTTTGAATGGTGGATAAACATCCTCAGTCAACTTTCACACAAATTCAAGCTGTCCTGCAAACTCAGGAAGCAGAAGAGTCAGCTCTGACTATATGTCATCATCTGAGTGAGAAGAAGTGCTTATGGCAGGAGACCAAGGAGAACCCCACTGCTGACTAAGAGACATAAGAGCGTTTTGTGGACAGTTGAGACTAAAGTAGAGTTCTTTGGAAAAGTAAGTCATTCAACTGTTTACAGGAAACAGAATGAGGTCTACAAAGAAAAGAACACAGTGTCTACAGTCAAACATGATGGAGGTTCAATGATGTTTTGGGGTTTTTTGCTGCCTCTGGCACTGGGGGCCTTGACAGTGTGAAGGAGTCATGAAATCTGGAGATTATCAAAATCTTTTGGGCTGTAATGTAGGGCCTAGTGTCAGAAAGCTGGGTCTGTGTCAGAGGTCATGTGTTCCAGCGGCACAATGACCCAAAAAATACCTCAAACAGCACCAAGAAATGGTCGGAGACAAAATGCTGGAACATTTTAAAGTTCATATTTTTCTCTTCATCATTCTTGGTATGACACACAAAGGCTCACAACACAAAGGTTTAGCCAACTTTTAAAATAATTCTGATCCATTGCTGTTATGTTTAAAAACACACCCTTTGACTGATGACTGTCAGTTGGATGCATCCCTCTGAAATGTTTTTTTTTTTTTTATCATCATCGAATGCTTTTCTGATTAGAACATTTTGACACATTAAGATACATAAAACTAAAATAGGGTGGAATAGCTGTTTTAAATCCAATAACCACTGACACTTTCAGCTGAAGGTCTCAAGTTTACAGGGTCACTCTTTAAATTGGAACACCAGGAGCTGACAGAAACACATTCACACTATCAGGCTCAAAGAGGATCATTAGATATAAATATTAAACCAAAACCATCACTGCTGGGGGTCCTCATGCTGTGGACAGAGGAAGGGGGAAATAAAACCAATGCGTCCGCTCCACCAATCTGGAGAGGTCCATTTTAAGGCCCTGTCCCCCAAAGTTTTTGCACACCTGGAAACTGCTACTTCAAAGCAGGGCTATTTCAATAGGCACATTTATTGTCCCACAACTAAATCTGGATCCTAGTTCCTGCAGTTGAAAAGAAAATACTTCCTCAAAAGCTGAAAAGCAGCTTTCAGAACTGGTTAGAGCTCACTGGTGTTGATTAAAAGTAAAAGTAAAAATGAGTAGCATCACTAATAAAATACATTGGTGTTTTGGCCAATCAGAATCAAGCTGTTGATACGGCATAATGACACTCAAAATGCATATTATGTAGTTAAATCCTTATAAAAAATAAACTCTTCTAATGGAGACAAAGGACACAAACTGAAGTGAATTATGTCGACTGGCGACAATATACAGAGGAATGTGACACAAAGTTTATGACAGATTGTTGATGCTGAAAAGAAATAAGAAAAAGTCAAATGGAGGACAGAACCACTTGCCAAACCAATGTTGATAGGAGTTAAATAAACAAAAACATGGCATGACAGGTGAAAAGATAGAGCAATAAAATAGTAAAAATCTACAAAAATGAAAGGCAGAATAATTCAATTCAGAGTTATGTTGTTATAATAACTATCCCAACTCAACCATCAGTGGAAATGTTGTGTTTGAAGTGAGTAGTAGCAGCTTTGTAGGTTGCTTTTAGGACGACTGTAGATTATTCTGTAACAGCAGACACTGTTTCGTGGGAAACCTCAATCTCACACAGCCACCAAATGATTTGGAGCAAAGGCAGAACGTGTTTATCAGGCGCCGAATGTGTCCAAAAAAGGAGAGTAGTCAGGAAGAGGAGAGGCCAACCTGTGACCCAGAACATGTCTCCATATCTGAGGGTTGTTCTGACACAACCTGCAGGTTTGGGCAACAGAGAAGTCTAAATTTAAACTACTCAGAAAGTTTGCAGCTCTGAAATATTTAAATACATATTTTAACACTAAGGTTTTAAAGATGTTTCCAGTGAAGTTATGGGTGAATTTAGCCAGAAAGAAAAAACAAAATTACAGACAGAAAAGTGTTTGTTAAGGGCCTGTGCTCACTCAGTCACTTAAGTTTCGTTTTGATTTTTGATATTTTGTATTGCGGCAGTGAAAATAGTTTCCTGACTGAATCAAACTATCGTGCAGCCAGTGGAAGAGTCACACATTTCTCTGGAACTTAGAATGACAGCTCGTACGGTAAAAACATCGTCATCATCATCAAGGAACTGGTTTAAGAGCTTATAAATTTAACCACTCAGAACAGAAAAATAAACAACATTACCTCCTAAACTTCAGGTAAACTTTTTTATTCAGTTCTTTATTATTGTACTATCATAACAAGACCAAAATACAGTTACAAATGGTTCAGACAATTCCCCCTCAGTTAATGATTTATTCAATGCTAAAAATGCTGAAAAATAATCATTAAAGCAGAAAGGTGCTCCAAAAAAAAAAAAGTTCTTAAGTGTTCAATGAATGTTGTAATTGAGGAGTTATCAGTCAAGTGGCAAACTTACGAAAAGCCCAAGAAATATTTAGACGCTGGGTTAAAGGATGAATCAACAGAAAAGCTCAAGGCCTGAACTTGAGTTTGAAAAAGTCTGTGAAATACCAAAAGTGATTTTGGTTTTTACAATATACAATGAGCAATGACAACATAATCTTCATGGTTGTCCATGAACCATCTTGAAACCTGAACAGTTGTTTTTACAAAGTTAAAGAAAAAAAAAAAACAGCTCTGGGACAATATTTTTGCTCAGCCAAGGACTTTTTAAAACCAAAGTTGTAGAAATAGACAAACCTGTGAATGACTTTTGGTTTTTGTCAATATAAAGAAGAGAGGGGATTAGTGCTTCAAGGGTTTTCTTTTTCAATGGACGAATTTTCTGGAATTGTCTTTTTCCTAAGGATTTGTCTGAAGAGACTGCTGTGGAAAATACATTTCTCCTTTTAAAAGTAGATAACCTTCACCACAATCACTATATTTCTATACATCATATGAGATATGAGACATACTTTTCACATACGTATATATACCCTGGCAAAATGAATGATTTATTGGCCATTTTTCAGTGAATATGAAATGATAACACAAAAACTTTTCTTTTATTCATGGTTTGTGGTTGGGTGAAGCCATTTATTAACAAACAACTGTGTTTACTCTTTCTAAATCATAATGACTACAGAAACTTTCAAAATAACCAAGGCCAAGTTGACCTGCCATTCAGTACAGTGGAACAAAGAGAAGGTTCTGGAGTGGCCATCTCAGTCTCCTGACCTCAATATTATTGGGCCACTCTGGGGAGATCTTAAACCTGCAGTTCATGCAAGACAGCCCAAGAATTTACAGGAACTGGAGGCTTTTTGCCAAGAAGTTTTACTTTCCAAGAAAATAAAGACCATCATCTACAACAAACACAAAAGATTTCAAGCTGTTATTGACGATAAAGGGGAAAATACAAGGTATTAAAAGCTAGGGTATGTAAACTTTTGATTGGGGTCATTTTAGTAGTTTCTGCTGTCATTATGTTTTAAAAAGAGTAAACACAGTTGTTTGTTCATAAATGTCTTCACACAACTACTAAACATGAGTGAAAGAAAGGTTTTTATGTTATCATTCATAATCTCTAAAATTTGCAAATAAATCATAATTTCTGCCAGGGTATAAAAACTTATGTGAACAGTATGAGTAATATACCACATGATATATACCTAATAAGGAGTTGTTAAAACATGCACACGCACTCACACAATTAATAGTGTCCGCCACCAAGACACACTTGCAAATCTCCATAGTCACAGTTGACCTTTTCTCTACATCTGAACTTTATACCCAGTTTCATTTATGCTGTCTAGTCTCAGCACATTAACACTGTATGAACTTCCTCTTTTTGCATGACTGCAAGTTTTCCACTTTGTATTAACTTCCTTCTTACTGTCTACTGTAATTCATTCTCCATTCTGTTAGCTCTCATGAACTTTTAACTCTCTGAAATATGTCCACCAATGCATTATTGCAATGAGAAAATTTTATTCGTATTTTTAGCAAAGCACAAGCACATAAGCTATATATTGTAACACGGATGAACTGAACATGGATAGAATGAAAATATCTTCTGTTGACATAAACAAATTCATAATGTGATGGCGGTTTTATAGCAATGTGTGTGCAGTTGATAGCTCTGATTACATTGGGGAAACCGTCTCTCGCTGCAAATTGCGCTTTGATGTTGACCTGTTCAGCTGCATTGTATGGAAATTTAATATACCTGTCTGACATGCGGATAATTCCGTCCCACACGGCTGACATGGCTCGGCCCAGGGTCGACTAGCACAGTCCTAGTCCTCAGTTACAAAGGACCAAAAGCTGCAGAGATATACGTACGCCAGCCATGGAGTTGGCCTGAGGCCCACATTTCCATGGTCATTTCCCTCTTGATTCATCTGAACTTTGCTGTGAAAACGGGTGTACGCCAGGTTTTTGTGCGTACACGCTCATTGTACATAAGGCCCCTGATCTACAGCTACAGCTGATCTACAGGTTTGAGGTATGTGTTGCCCTTTTTTCTCTGTTTTCTTTGTGTTGTGATCTGTTTTCCTTTTCTCTGTCAGTATTTTGCTTGTGTCATACGTCTTGTTTCTGTTTAAGAGTTATCCTTTACATTATCTTCACAGTAATCCACGTCTGGTGTTATATTCTGGTGTTTTCTGTATTATTTTGTTGTTTTTGCTCCCCTTGTGCCTGGTTCAGTTTTCCCTCCTGCTCTTGTGTTTCTCTCCTGTTTGTCTCCACTCATTAGTTCCACCTGTGACTCGTTGGTGACTCACACCTGTGTTAATTGATTCTCTGTGTATTTAGGATGGATTTCAAAGCTCTAAAGTCTGCTTTGAGGAGAGAGGGGTGGTGATGAGCACAGGTTTCATGTGAGTCATGGCACTAGAGTTAGATAACAAGGAAAAGACCAATCTTAAAATAGTCACTTAGGGGAAAATGAAACACATCATTAAGCTGGGATTTAAAAAAAAAAAAAGTGATTGAAAATACTTAACCTCTTACACTACACCAGAGCGTCTGGTATTCCTCTGATGTCATCAAAGTATAAACACTAACACCTTTGTCAAACATCAGAATTTACTGCGTGGAAAGCTGAAAACAGTTTCCTGTACCTTTAAAAAAAAAAAAATGTTATTAGTGAAAGAAGCGCTCAGATGGCGATCACAACAACTGGAACATCCTACATGTTTGGGGTCATTACGTCACATCCATAGTCCCCACCCTGAATATTCACTCTCCTTTCCACCAGAGGAATCCAGAGTTCACACATATCAAAAGTGTTGTTTCATCAGATTATTCCAAGTGGTGAAATTTCTCCTGTAAAGTCCATTGTTTGTCTGTCTGTTGTATCCATTCTCATAAAAAAGCACCAACTTCACAGTCTCATGGCATTTCCTTCTCCATGTGAAACTTGCAAAGCTTGGCATATATTATTTCCTTAGACTTAATGTGTCCCCATCTCGATACTTGGAGTTTTGATGCCAGGAGAGCCTGATTTATACAAAAAGCGCTCTCTGCTTGACTGGACAGTAGCATTCAGTGGTGGTGCGTAAAGCCCCCCTATCAGGCTCGTTTATTGGCTACAGGCCCTGTCAATCACACATACAGTAACCAATAGTCTTACCATACAGATGAAGCCTGAGGTAAAATTGATTATTTTTTTATCTTATTTTAGTTTTTTTTGCCGCGTGTATTAATGTTTATGTGAGAAAGGTGATAACAAAGAGGACACTGAGCACTGATATAGCTGGTTTTGTTTGCGCAAAGTTGTTAGACTAGTGCGAGGAAAACAAGGACGTACCTGCTAGTGTTTAGTCACCTGGTTTTACCTAGAAAGTTAAAATTTCACCAAGATGTGGAAGTGATGTGGTGGATGTCTTATGTCTGTCATGAAGCATCTTGAAGTTAATGATGTCCAGAAATTGGTTATTGAAAAGAAAAAGAGTAGGAAATAAGGGTGTTTTTGCTGCATTCTGCCTGGTGTGGACTTTAGCCACATATGAAAACATGGCATTTTCTGACACTAGAGACTTAAATCTTTCAAATGAGGTGTCACTGATGAATTATGACCTTATACTTCTACAGTTAAAAGCCTTAAAAACATAGCATGGTGTATAGGCCAGAATTAGGTGGGATGTAAGGGGTTAACAAAACTCTCATATAATCAATAAAACATATATTTACTTTGGTCATCATCAAGGAAACTCAATTGTACCATTCAACATCACAGAAATTTGCCTAACCAGTTATTTCTATGACTAAGTCTCTTTTTGATTCTTCTTTTTTCTTTAGGAAGAGAATTGAAGTCTGAGAGAAAAGCATGTGAAAAAAAGAAGAAGAAGAAAAAAAACACATTTTCCTGAAGTTTACAAAGTTTCATTCACGTCAACAGAGGTTTTAAAGGGGAAAACCAATTCTATTTATCTTGAAACTTGACCTGAAATCTAATAAAGAGCACACATTCAATGTTCCTGAGATGTTGTAAACTGTCATATGAATTTAGGTCAGACTTCATGATCAGATAAGTGCTGAAAATAGGTTAAATGAATAATAAACAACCTAATAATGACACATTACACTGGTAAATTGATCCATGTGCTTCTAAACAGGTCACAGAATGAATGTTATTACTGCACATGTGCAGACACACAAACAGCTGTTGGAGCAGAATGACAGATGATCCTGCTGTGATCAGATGACACCGTCATCACTCAGTGACGTAGCCTCATGTGACGCCGCAGTGGAAGGGACGTCTCATTTCTCTTGAAACAATTACTCTCTTCTCTTTGCTTCCCTTTATCTCTGGTGGGAGGGACTGAAACGCAAGTGAAGGATGTGAGGATGAAACTTTGGGGCTTTGGGATTAACCTTTACTCTCTGTTTTTCCATCCCTTCTTTGTCAGTTTGTGGTGTCAAATCACTTCATGTTGTTGTTCCTCTGTGTTTCCTTGTGCTACAATGATTTATTCATTTTTGTTTCTCCTTTTAAGAGCTTCTTATTTGGCTTTTTCAGTTTTATTTGATAAACCTTTTCAGTAATGTGCGCTGAGGTCCTTATCCTCCCCTTTCCCAGTTTGTTGCCTCAGGCGTGACAGGACGAACTGGCACAGAAGGGAGGAAACAGACTCACGCACAGAGACTTACACTCAGAGGTTGATTTAACACAGGCTGAAACAAGATAGAGAGATAAAACAGGAGGGAAACACAAGGAGGTGAAATAAAATGAAGGCTAAGTTTTTTGGGCTACTTCTTGACATCTACAGTACAGGCCAAAAGTTTGGAGATACCTCCTCATTCAATTTACATTTTCTTCATTTTGATGACTTTTTACTGGACCGACTGACTTCATTTCTTAAAGTAATGATGGCCACTTGTTTTTCTTTAGTTAGCTGATTGGTCCTTGCCATAATATGGATTTTAACAGTTGTCCAACATGGCTGTTGGCTGTGTATTAACCTGACTTCTGCACAACACAACTGATGGTCCCAACCCCATTGATAAAGCAACAAATTCCACTAATTAACCCTGATAAGACACAGCTGTGAAGAGAAAACCATTTCAGGTGACGACCTCTTGAAGAATGATAAAAGTAAACAAAGCAGTAATCAGAGTAAAGGGTGGTTATTTTGAAGAAACCAGGATATAAAACATGTTTTCAGTTATTTCACCTTTTTTTGTTAAGTACATAACTCAACTTGTTCATTCAAAGGTTTGATGCCTTCAGTGAGAATCTACAATGTAAATAGTCATGAAAATAAAGAAAAACACATTGAATGAGAAAGTGTGTCCAAACTTTTGGCCTGTTCTGTACCTAAACCTAACTACCCAAAATATCAATGTTTCCAAGTCCTTACAACAACAACAACAACAACAAAACAAGAAAAGTTAACGGCCAAAAAACTAAGTTGGTTTTTTGAAAGTGTAGAAATGATCATTTTCTCCTGAAGCTCCAGCTTAACTTTACAGACACACCGGAGTATTGGTTTCAGTTTTTATCAGCTTAATCAGTTCAAATCTCATCATGGCAGCTTTAAAAATGAGACCAGCTTTCATTTTTATTCCGTTTGTAAGTTCTGAACACAGGACAGAAGATGTTGCAGATCAGATTGAGAGACTTTCTGCTCCACAGTCTCCATCTCTGACATAAAACTCAATTTTACTGTTTTCATTTACTGCCTTCCAGGTTTTGATTGATATTTTACTTTCAAGTTTTCTGTTGTTTTTTTTTTTTATCTACATGCATCAGAGGTTTTACCTTGGACCTTGTTTTAGTTCAATATTGCTCCCATTCACAGCATCACCAGTTTCAGGGGTCTCTAACATCTGCACAACTCATGGGCTCATGTGATATATTTTTTGTTATTATACTGTAAAAAAGTATGTTGTAATTCATATTAACCCTGTGGTCACTACAGTAGATGCCTATTTAAAAGTTATTTACTCCTAAAGTCTATGGGTCATGTGGTGGAAATTCATATCAGTCTGTGTCAGGATATTTTCATTGTTCTTAAGAGCTGAAAAACTGTTTTCAATTTTTTTCCAAACATAAATATATTTTTTAAAAAATTATAGGCAAACATTTGAGGGTGAAAAAGCTTATCAGCTATAAATCATTCAGTGTTAAAATGGACGAAAGAGAGTTAAAATGTTTTGCAAAGCACTAAAAAAAGATTATTCATGAAATTAACCCCTCCCCCCAAAAAAACAAAAACAAAGAAAAGAAGTCAAACTAAAAAAAAAAAGTCATATTTACATTAAGTTCACACTGTTTTATGTTGAATACTCAATTATAAATATTTTAAAAAACAAAAAGGAAAACTTTTTTTCATGCCTTAAGACAAATAAAAACACTCAAGTAAAAAAATTCTGACAATGACTTTCGTAATTCATGCATCAGAGTTTTACCATCCTTTTTTAAAGTTTATGCCCATAACTTGGACCTGTTTTGGACTTATTTTCAACTTCATCCCTCTGACATTAGGCTTAATTTTTCTTCTTTTTTTCTACTTTTGAATAAATTCTTTACTACAAAATCTTTTCTGCTGTCAGCATTATGATCTATTCTGGCATTTCCTTCTCACCTCACTATAACTGTATAAATGGACCCCCTGGTTTAGTTTTTCCTCTCTCCTCCTGACACTGCTTTAACTTCTGTAATCCATCACCATCTGTCCTCTTTAAAACACAGACATCACAGCCATGCAGTTAATATGCTGCATTGATATGAAAACTATTTCTCATGTCACAAGCTCTATGAAAATGAGATTATGTTATGATTCAAAAAAGTCTTTGTTTGATTAAAATGAATAAATAAATAGTAGATCCAGAGCAAACACAGAAAGGATCCGAAGAGAGTTACTCAACATTAGCTGAGGCCTCTGAGTAAGGAACACAGAGTTCACTTACATAACCTGGCCCTGGTTCCAATGAAAAAAAAAATGGATAAAATTAGAAAAAATGGGTTTAAAAACATGCAGCAAGTGAGTGTTCAAATTTATGGGGCCAAAAACAGAAATTACAGATATGGGACAGCGCTGATAAGAAAATAGATGGAACTTCCAAAAACAAAGAAGATAAGGGACAAGGCCTTTCTAAGACAGAGTATATTTTACAAAAGTAAGCAAAAAATAAATAATGTCATGCAGAATTAACCAGAGACAAGCCTAAAAACTTCTGGAACAAAGTCATTTGGAGTGATGAGACCAAAATTTTACTTTTTGGCCACAACCAAATATTGTTCCATTTGGAGAGGAGTCAACAAGGCCTATGATGAAAGTTACACCATTCCTTCTGTGCAACATGGAAGTGGATCACTGATGTTTTGGGGATGTGTGAGCTACAAAGGCTCAGGAAACTTGGTCCAAACTGATGGAAGGATGAATGCAGCATGTTATCAGAAAATAATGGAGGAAAATTTACACTCATCAGCCCACAAGCTGTGCATGGGACGTACTTGGACGCTCTAACATGACCATGATCCAAAACACAAGGCCAAGTGGCTACAGGAGAATAAAAGGAAGGGTCTGGAGTGGCCATCTCAGTCTCCTGACCTTCATATTATCGATCCAGTGGGGGGAAACCTCAAACCTGCAGTTCATGCAAGACAACTTAAGAATTTACAGGACCTGGAGGCTTTTTGACAAGAAGAATGGGCAGTTTTACCATCTGAGAAAATAAAGACCCTCATTCATAGTGACCACAAAAAATTTCAGCTGTTATTGCTGTTAAAGGGGAAAATACAAGGAATTAAGTACTTGGGTGTGTAAACTTTTGAACAAGGTCATTTTGGTACTTTCTGTTGTCATTATGATGTAAAAAGAGTGAACTATTTTTTTCTTTTCAATAAATTTCTTCAACTAACCACTAACCATGAGTGATAGAAAGGTTTCTTCTGTTATCATTCATGTTTTCTGGGAAAAGGCCAAAATTTTCGAAATTCTGCTGGAGAGTGTAAACTTTAGGGCACAACTTTATATCAATGTTCTTATTTCATATATTGGCTGACATATAGGATATAGATATTTCGCCCCCTCCCCAGTATTGGTATTGGCATCAGCCCCAAAAGTCCCATATTGGTTGGGGTTTATTATGTACAGTATATCATAGCGTAGATTACCAAAGCAAGAACAGATATACATACACCACTCTAGTTTTATTTATTTATTTTTTACTATAAGCTCTAAAGTTATTATCTCTACATATTTAATACATTGCAGCTTTGCCAAAAGAAGTCGAGCACAGAAAATCTCCAATAAGCAGTGGACCACACTCCTTGAGAGGAAATCTTAATTGCTAACAGAGAGCAGCTTGAATCTCATTCAACAAAGTCTTACATGTCACTTGCGTCAAACCACATTTCCAGAGTCATACATGAAAAAAAGAAAGTGTGTAAACTGACTGTTAACGCTGCAAACAAGAAACAAATGAACTTCATTTGGTCAGTGTTGTCTCTTAGTAAAAATCTGCCTCTTTCCAGTCAGGCCAATCTGTTTGTCATTCACTTGAACAAGCAGGCCTCTGTTTCACTTCGACTCTATCTTAAAGGAGATCAACAGACTTTTACATATTCAATCTCTGCCTGTAACCCCACAGTCATAATCTGGCGGGGAGCATGCTGTTGTAACAGTTGTCACGGGGAAACATTCCAGGGCATTTTTGTGTTGGATCCAAGGAAAATCTGACTCACTCTTCTTCAGCAGAATCCTGTGTCAGTGCTAAGACCCTCTCCAGAGAGAAAAAGAACTCAAGAGAACGTAAACGTCAGCCACAACTCTTCCCTTATCTTACGCTTCCTACACGTCTCTGAGCTTTGCTGTAACTGTTTCTGGTAAAATGTAAATCAGGAATTACACTGGAACCTGTCTGACTGTACATGAAGTTCCAGCGTAGCATAGTGAAACGAAATGCGACCATTAGGTTAGACAGAAGTCCTCAGTCTGGATTTAATTTAATGGTTTGACTGTGAAATGAGCTCCTCTAAAGGTGCATGATATTATTCTGACTCTCACTTCTCTTTCTGTGGTCAAATGTAAAATAAAAGTGTACTCCAGTCATCAATGTGGTAATGGTTATGTCTAAAATATTCCTCCTCATTAAAATGAAGGTTTTATCTGGACACTGTTGGGCTTTAATGAAAATAAATGGCATATATTTGCATTAACAGAGGTCTTTGTGTCTGCAGCTGCTCTTCTCCCTCCCTCTGTGGGACTGTTACCTCAGGCTCTGCTCCACAGAGGGACACTCTCTGAGACACACAGCCGGCTATAAAACTGTGTCTGCAAAGCTGGCACGCTACTGTGCTATATGAGGAGCATTACTTTGTCAACGGAGCCCAACTTAAACCCTGAGATTAAGGCCAGAGCTGTAAATAGATGCTGCTGAGATTAAGAATAGACTCTGGTGAACTCGGTGCTGCACAGAGAGGACTGAGCTTAAAACAGCATGTCACCTGTTCCACTTATAGTCCACCTAAAGACCTTGCTAATCACATTAAAGCTTATCCACTAAGTCAGTTACTTCAGTAAGTGGGTAAACTTTCTTTTGGTCATTAGTTTGAGTTTGAAAACCAATAAGTCGGATGAAGTGAACAGACCAAATGATGGTTAAGTTCCACAAAAAATCATTTGTATTGTTCCATTCCCTTCTGTCCACACACTGTCGTCGTTTGTTGAACAAAACTTATGATTATAAATGTTTGTAATCAACCCTTATGCTGCATGACGGAGAACAGACAACAAGCCAAGAGTCTTCACAGATAAAATAGTGTGTTTTTCTTTTTTTCTCTGTGAGACAGCAACTACACAAGGAAGGAGACAAATAATTCATCACAAGTATTTCCTCAAGTGAAAGTGTAAAGAAAAAAAGATAGAACTGTTGCAGATTTTCAAACTTGGAACAAATACTTATCATAGGCTCCAAGTACAAAGAGAAGGAAAAAGTAGAAAATTTGATCTGATTTTTTGGCCTTTTCTCAGAAGTCAACCTGCCATTGGCTACGGCAGAATAAAGTAAAGGTTCTGGAGTGGCCATCTCAGTCTCCTAACTTCAATATCATCAGGCCACTCTGGGAAAATTTCAAACCTGCAGTTCATGCAAGACAGCCCAAGAATTTACAGGAACTGGAGGCTTTCAGCCAAGAAGAATGGGTGGTTTTCCCATCTGAAAACCACAAAAGACTTCAAGCCATCATTGATGTTAAAGGGGGCAATACACGGTATTAAGAACTGCGGTATGTAAACTTTTCATTGGGGTCCTTTCATTAGTTTCTGTTGCCATAAATTGTTGTTAATTGTGAATAATTAATAACAATAATATCGTATTAAAAAATTTCTAATGCATAGTAATCAGACCTACTGCATTTTTGCATCGTGGAATGTTTCTTATATTTCAGCATGTTTGAGCGCATAGACACTGCTTTGAGCTGGCCCAGGGAGTTTTGGTCACTTTTGCTCAAGTGTACACTCATAGGAAAAGTGAAAGAAGTGTCAGCCAGTTTGTCTATTTTCCGGTATCTCATGGTCAGGCTGCTGCACCTGAAGGAAAAAATGAAGTCACCAAAACCTGTGCGTAAAAGCGCAGCTCCGACCTCAGCTGAGGGCCGCTATCAACTAAATGCTAAATGTGTTGCGGCTAGTGTGGAAGCTAACATTAGTCCAATTCGTGTTGAGTTTACAGAAGGTCCTTTAAAGTCTACCTGAATCTCTGAAACTGATTCTGGATTGGTCATTCCTAAACTGCTGGACTTGACGGCATAAAAAAGCACTGATGTGTTGGTCTTGGTTAAGTACTAACTTGAAAAAGACATAAACAAGGTTTTTTTTTTGCTTTAACTTATGTATTCATTCAGTTCCCTATTCATTGATTCACTCATACATCATTAAAAAAAAAAAGATTCTCACACTGTACTTGGGTCAAATATTGATATTTGATCAATTGAGATTTATTAATTACAAAGCCTCTGATTAATTAGATTAATCTTTTTTTTAATCGAGTCCCAGCCCTAACTTATATGTACTGCCTCAAAGAGCAGTGTAGCATTCACTCAACTCAACTGTATCTATGAAGCACTTAAAATAAAAACTTTGGCCAAAGTGCTGTACACAATTCTCACAATAAATGAACAGAAACAACAACTGTTATTAAAATTAAAGCCGCAAGCGGCGATACACGGGAGCGACACCCCGCTCCTCGCCGCTCGCGGCTTTAATTTTAATTTTAAAAAGCGTCGACCTGTGTGCATGTCTGAACATGCTGCAATCGTTCTCAGTCAGCCACATGGGAGCGAGGGCCGTTCTTTGCTGCATGTGGCTGTACTTTTAAATACATTTATTATATCTGTGTCGAATTTTAACATTTTATTGCTTTTATAGTGAAGATTTTTGTGGCTGTGGAATGACCTTGATCCATGTGAAATAAAGAAAAATGGCTCCTTAAAGGTTGCAGACCCCTGCTCATGTGTTTCAGGGTTCAGCTGAAATAGAATAATGACAACATGCAGAGAGCTGCATGGCCACAGCACATTCCTCTGTCTGCTCTCATGTTTCTTCAAGAAGTCTACCTATGCACTGAAAATAGGTCACACGGCAAAAATGGTCATTTGGCTCCATCTGGTGGCCAAACTCACACAGACTACCCAAAGATTCAGTTGGGCCACTAGATGGAGCTAAATGACCATTTTTGTTGGGGCAAAATGATCATTTTCACAGGTTGCAGAGTTTGATTGGCCTGAAAATTGGAAAAAATAAATTATTAAAAATCCATAAGACAAAGAGTTTAATCCTCTCAGTATGAGGGTGTGTCCAGGGATGGATTTTGACAGTTTGAATGAAATCCGAAGAAGATTAGGCTAAAAATCAGGGGCTTCTTGAGTCTGTGGTTCATGAAACCACTTCAGACTTTGACACTTCACAAGAGAAACATCATTCAAAACAGAAACTTGACCTCATTTCACTTTTCAAAAAAAAAAAAATCCATACACGTGAACATCAAGTGAACCAATTTATTCATTTGTCTGATACATCAATTACATCAGGGTCAGTATCTCTGTGTTGACAGCATGGACCTGTCTCAGGGTGTGGTCACAGAACTCAGGACATCTCAAGAATAACTTCTTAAAAAGAGTTCTTGAAGTACTTGCACAAGAGCAGTATAGCTAATCAGCAGCACGACAAATTCTTTGAAGTCGACCTTGCCGTCTCCATTTTCATCCAACTCTTTCATCATGTCGTCCACGTCTTTGTCGTTCACTGCTATATTCTGTCCCTGCAAGCACCAATGAAACATCAGTTTAAAGATGCACAAACAACTCAGTTAAAACACTCAAAGATCTTTTAGTGGCTTCTATGGAAGTGCAGTGTCACACAATTGTGAGGGGCATGCAGTGAATTTGTGGATCAATATTAGTCTAAAAGAGGAATGCATCAGTAATGAAGCCAATACTGTACCTCAATGGCCATCAGCTCCTTTTGTAATACAACCTTAACCTCGGACCTGGATAGCGTCTTCTTATCCCCGTCAGTTTCCGCATTTTTTTCAAATTCTTTGAGCAGGAGGGCCAAGGATGACAAAAATGGGGTCCCCATACTGAAGGAAGTAATGGAAGACTGAAGCAAGTCGACGGAGCTGCAGGAGGAGTGGAGGACGGAGACAGGCAGCTCTTTTTATACACCTTGATAGACAATGATGACTCACGCCTTAAAGGGCGGGAAACACAGGCCAAGTTTTGGCTCCAACCCTGACTTCAGAGCTACAGGGCAAATATTTAATATCGCATCAGGTGTGTACTTATTCAACCTCAACTCCAAATGCAAATCAACTGTTTTTTTCTTTTTTTTTTTTTTTGGTAATCTTTACATAACGATGAAACTTCTTCAGGCTTTAACCCTTCACTGGTATTTGTTCACTTTGCTTTGAGTGAAAATCACTCAAACCCCAAAAGTGTCCCTGCACTTGCAGCTAAATATTGAATAATAAAATGAGCTCAGTCACACTGAGGATTATAACAACAGTATGATCAAAGTCATATGAGCAGACTTCATATACAGATGAGTTATAGATCATCCAAAGCTGAACTGCTGTTTCTATCAGCACAAGTGATAGTTCATCAGGTGTTATATCCTATGAGCTCGTGCAAACAGAAAACTGCATGTTTTGTAGAAGAATAAATATGTAGAAGCTCATTAAAACAAATGCTTACCACAAAAATAACAACAAACACTGTTGCACAGGGACTGGGTTTGTTGTGCAGTGCATTTTTTCCTTTGCTTCGTGAACCAGATGCCGATCGATAGTCTTCAGTGAGTGGTTATCAGGAGTCCTTGATTCATGAAGTCACTTCAGACTTTGACACTAAACTTGAGACTCATCATTCAAAATAGGAACTTGACCTTATATATGGTGCTTGTTGAAGATGTTTTTGATGTTTCTGTCCAATTATTTTAAAAAAGGATCAAAGGGGGAGGAGCTATGGGTCACAGCATAAAACACTTGATTTGCTGTTGCCAATAGGGGGCGCCTTACTTCACGTGAATAAAACCCATATGGCTGCACTCAGGCTGTAACACTGAAGATTTTTGTGTGATTTGGTCAGGATCTGAATTTGTACGAGAAAGTTATTAAGGGTTTTGTGTTTGTGAGAAAATGGTCAATTTTGGGTCGACTTTGACACAACACTAAAGACACATCATTCAAAATAGGAACTCGACCTTATATAAGGTGCTTGTTTAAGATGTTTTTGATGTTTCTGTGCAATTGTTTTAAGAAAAAGATCAAAGGGGGAGGGGCTATGGGTCACAGCATAAAACACTTGATTTGCTGTTGCCAATAGGGGGCGCCTTACTTCACGTGAATAAAAGCCATATGGCTGCACTCAGGCTGGGACAGTGAACATGTGTGAGAGGTTTGGTCAGGATCTGACTTTGTACGAGAAAGTTATTAAGGTTTTTGTGGTTCTGAAAAATGATCAACTTTTGGCGCCCCTAGTGGCCACGCCCATCAATATTATAACAATCCTTCAAAAACCTTTAATCATCAGTGGGTCTAGTATGCACCTGTCCAATTTGGAGATAATCAGAAAAAACTGTAAGACAAGTTCGAAAATGTTCGTTACCGTGCTAGCGCAAAAATTCTAACTTTGGCGTAAAATTTCAGAACTTTAAATTATTGTTTTGCCTTAACATTTGACATTTTTATGAAGGTCTTGGAGTGATAAAAAATTTCATACAAATCGGAGAATGTAAAAAATTTGTTTTTTTTGGCGCCCTCTGGTGGCCACGCCCCTGAAGTTATTAACAATCTTTTGATCACTTTTAGTCATCACTGTGTGTAGTATACACATGAGAAATTTGAAGCTGATCCGACAAAAACCCTAGGACAAGTTCGTTCAAATACGTACCCTAAAAATCGTCAAATTCCGACTTTTGGGACAAATTTCCGAACTTGCTGTGCGAAATTCAGAGTTTGCCCAAGAGAATTTTTAGACTTGTAAGTGAAAGTAGGCGGCGGGGCTACCGTTTTAAGCGAATGCTAAATGCTAGCAAGATTGTAGCATTTTTTGAGTGGCAAAATAATAAATTTTTCGCAGTGGTCAGGGGGGGTAGAACATAGTGTGGCGCTCTTTTTTTCAAGGGAAAGAGGCGAAAATTGGGGTTAAAGTGTCAGAAGAAATATATAATCCTTAAGGTTTCAAGAGGGCCTTCGCCGACCCTGTCGTCGGTCACTCGGGCCCTAATAAAGAAACAATAAAAGCGGACACCTCAAAATGGATTAAAGGCCAGGCAGAAAAAAATGTGCTTTGAGGGACGATTTAAAAACAGAGGGTGAGTTGTCCTGCCTGATGTGCAGAGGCAAATCATTCCACAGTTTTGGGGCAATGGTGGAAAAAGCACAGCCAGCCCTCAGCACCCTCTTTGTCTTCAGGAAAGTGAAAAAATTTGACCTGCTGATGCTAGAGAGCGTGGGGGAGTGTAGGGCTGAGGCAGGTCGCACAAATGTGAAGAAAAAGTAAATAAAACAGTTTCAAAATCAATCTAAAAACAAACTGGTAGCCAAAACATTGTGATTAAAAGAGGAGTAATGTGCTCTTGTTTTTTTTGGCACTAGCATTGAAATGTTGAAGAGAGTTTTGACTAAGACAAACATTGACTCCAGTCTGAGTTGTGATGTCAAATCATGGATTAAAATCTCAGGGTGACGTAGAAAGAGAGAAGGCTCAACTTTGAAAGGTGCCTTGAATAAAAAACAAGTCATCACAAACATCAAATCCAGATTAAGGACATTTTCATCCTCTTGTAGAGCTTCTCTGACCACAACAAAACTCCACCTGAAAACAGTAAAATGTTCATTACTTTACTGGGACAGATCCTGGCTCTGAAATGAACCATGTTCTAAATAATGTGTGCATTTACATTTTCTGTCAAGATCACAAACCAAACCAAAGTTTATCTTTGTATATCTCACTTCAACTTTATATGGACTATGCATAAGACATTTGTAGGGGAGAGTGGGGTAAAGTGAGACATTTTTTTTACATTTGCTCCTCTCTAAGCAAGCTCAAATGATATATCAGTCAAATTTACACACTTCCCATTAATTCAGGATGTTTTCTAGAAATGAAAATTATCAGAATGTATTTAGGACAAAGGACAGTGAAGATATGATTGTTCAAAAAAAAAAAAAAAAAGGGTGTGTGTGTGTGTGTGTATTCCAGCTCAGATTACCCTGAAGCTCGGATAAATCACATGTTTTTACATGTTGTTAGTTCACCAACATGTATGATTTATGTTTTTTATTATCAATTTGCTTTTGGTGATTAAGTTGACAGCATAAAACTTCACTTTTACATGCAAAAAAAAAAATAATAAATGTGAAAAGCATATTTACAACAGTACCATGTGGTCGTCTGTTTCATGGACAAGGGGAAAAAGGAGGGGCTTGAAAACATAATGGTCACATGATCACAAAGGTGTTTCATTTCATACATACAGGGGGTGTCTCACATTACCCCACTCTCCCCTATAAAGTAAATGATGTGTACATTCAGCAGAAACTCATCAACTTAAACAACTGACTTCTTTAAATGAAATTATTTATCATGATTTATAAATGTGAGAAATCAAAAAACATATCAGATGAAGGGAGATGAGATTTAAGTTGTGAAATGGAGCAAAGAAAGGGAAAAGTGGTGCATAAGAAAGAGGGAATCAGAAATATTTAGGTCTAAAGATGTAGTTTGACGTCAAAATAGTCTGCACATGAAAAGAAATTCGGAGAAAATCCAGATCCTGATCCTGCCATAAAAACATCCTGACATACTTTCTCCATATCGCCCCCTAATGGAGAACATGTTCTTTGGTCAGAAACAGGGTTTGCTGATGTTTATGCAGAAAGTAACACTGCAGAAATCTGACCACTTATTTTCTGGTATGAAGAGACACCTGAGGGACAGGTGAGCTTTGATTTTATCAGACTGTGATGATGCAACAAGGAGGTTTAAGCACAATTAGAGACTGAGTTTTACAGAAACTACTTAAAGAAACAGTAATAATTATGGTATATGTTGTGTTGTTAAATGTGGCCCTCTTTGAAATAAGTTTGGTCACCCTGCTCTAAACAAAACCTGCGAGTGACCATTTAGTGTCCCCCGGTGGTCAGAAGTGAGTACTGCGTTCTATTTTCATCCAAGTTAATAAATCCAGATGAGGCAAACAATGTGGCATGCAATAACTGAACCCAAATGTTTCAAAGTAAAAAGCAGATTTATTCCAAATATTGAGTTTGACAGCATGAATTAAGAAGATTCCAGCACTCAGACCTGAATGATGCTCTCTGATGTCACTTTACACATGTTTTAAAGGTGACACTCTCTCTATGTAAATGACTAAAACTGCCCTTAGCGCTTCTGCATTAGGCAAACTGCATGTTCTCTTTTGCTCTTTTGGAAATAAACTCTGTGTGACAGGATCGTCATGGGTGAGATGAGATTTCCAGGTTTAGTAACTCATGATGAAACCTTCCAATGCAGCCAAACTCTGATTCTGACTCCACTTCAGACTGTTTCCCATCCACTCCTCTGTTTGGATCTGATACAAGAGCTGCTCTTATCTGTAAACAAGTCCTGTAGCAGATTCAGGATCAGCGATGGAGGTTAGCACTTGAGACGAGTGACTCAGCAAATAGAAAACAAAAACACGGCCGCTGTTAGCTCAAAGACACACATCCAGCCAGACAAACCTCAGAGTCAACAAAAGGGGTTTTGAAAAAAAGAACAAACTGCTTTTGGACTCATCACATGGATTTGGTAAAACAAACTCTGCTGTTTCTCCCTGAAAACAAGACCGCTTTAATGCACGGGCTCACCTGGGCTGAAACCCAGGGGCCTATTCAAGGGCCTATCATTTTGGGGCAATGATGAGCTGAAAAAGATATTGGGCCTCACTCACTAATAAAGGCGCAGAAATGTTCTTACTCTGCGCACAAGTTCAGTGTTTACGCAAAATCACTGTCTGATTCATGAAATGTGCGCATCAGCTGAATGTCTTCCTACCACCATGTGTACAGTCATGGACAAAAGAATTAGCACCCCTGGAATTTTTCCAGAAAATACACCATTTCTCCCCAAAATTGTTGCAATTATGAATGTTTTTGCTATGAATGTGTTTATTTCCTTGATGTGCATTGGAAAAACAAAAAAAAATGAAGAAAAAAGTCAAAATAGACACAATTTTACACAAAACATTAAATATAAGGCTTGACAAAATTGTTGTCACCCTTTTAGAATTGTGGGTAAATCATTTAATTTCAAGCAGGTGATTCTTGTTTGAACTCAGCTGTGGTGAGTAACAGGTGCTGGTGATATAGAAATCACACCTGATGCCAGTTAGAATTTATAAAAGTTGACTTGACCTTTGTGTTGTGAGTGTCTGAGGACTTAAAATGCAAAATTGTTGAAAAATATGAACAATCTCAAGGATACAAGACCATCTCCAGAGATCTTTAAGTTCCTTTGTCTACTGTGTGAAATATAATCAAGAAGTTTATTACCCCCTGAGCTGTGGCTGATCTCCCTGAACTGGGACAAAAGGGGAAAGTTGACAAAAGAATGCAACACAGGATAGTTCTAATGGTGGGTAACCTCCGCCAACTTCCACACAAAGTCAAACTGTCCTGCAGACCCAGGGAGCAGAAGAGTCAGCTCTGACCATACGTCATCATCTGAGTGAGAAGAAGTGTTTATGGCAGGAGACCAAGGAGAACCTCACTGCTGACTAAGGCCTCATCCACACGAAGACAAAACGAGGTCAAAACGCATAAGTTTTTTGCAGAATCTGCGTATCATCCATACGAAGACAGCGTTTTGTGGGTCTGTAAATGATTATTTCTGAAACCAGGTTCCAAAGTGGGAAGATTTAGAAACGCGGCTCCGTGTTTACTGGCTCTCCGCAACTTTTCAGATGCGCTGACGTCATATTTTCACATCGTCATTAATACGTATGCGCCACAAGTGGCACTATGGCAACAACAACAACAACAACAAGCGTATTTTGATTGACATGTCTCCCAATCAACGCTTTCTTGCAGCCTTTTGGCTTTATAATCCAGTGTCACCCGAAGCAAGAGTTCAACCTCATCGTCCAGACTAACGTAGTAGTTTGCCCACGTTTCCCACACATGCTTCCCGGCATAGTCTCTGTTTACAACTTTTGCCAAAAGTGTTCATGCCCACTGTTTTTTCTTCTGTTCTCCCTCATATCGTTACAGCGCCCCTAGAGGTCTGGCGAGTGTTTCACAGCATCTTCATGCATATCGAGTGCATTCATATAGACGCACACATTTTTTGAGATTTCCCCTCATCTTTATGACGATCGTTTTGGAAACTGTTAAGCGTTCTGACTTTGTGTGGATGGGGCCTAAGAGACATACAAACCTAGACTGGAGTTTACAAAAATGTACCTGAGTAAGCCTCAATGCTTCTGGAAGAACATTTTCTGGACAGATGAGACTAAAGTAGAGCTCTTTGGAAAAGTAAGTCATTCTACTGTTTACAGAAAACAGAATGAGGTCTACAAAGAAAAGAACACAGTGTCTACAGTCAAACATGATGGAGGTTCAATGATGTTTCGGGTTGTTTTGCTGCCTCTGGCACTGGGGGCCTTGACAGTGTGCAAGGAGTCATGAAATCTGGAGATTATCAAAATCTTTTGGGCTGTAATGTTGGGCCCAGTGTCAGAAAGCTGGGTCTGTGTCAGAGGTCATGGGTGCGTCAGCAGGACAATGACCCAAAAAATACCTCAAACAGCACCAAGAAATGGTCGGAGACAAAATGCTGGAGAGTTTTGAAGTTCATATTTTCTAACAATTTTGGGTTTTCTTCAGACACTCCTCAGCTCTTCTTTCTCTTCTCCATTCTTGGTGTGACACACAAAGGCTCACAACACAAAGGTTGAGTCAACTTTTATACATTCTAACTGGCGTCAGGTGTGATTTCTATATTACCAGCACCTGTTACTCACCACAGCTGAGTTTAAACAAGCATCACCTGCTTGAAATTAAATGATTTACCCACAATTCTGAAAGGGTGACAACAATTTTGGCCAGCCCAATTTTTGTGTTTTGTGTAAGTTTGTGTCCATTTGAACTTTTTTCTTCATTCATTTTTGTTTTTCTACTGCACATCAAGGAAATAAACACATTCATACCAAAGACATCTGTAATTTAAACAATTTCAGGGAAGAATGGTGTATTTTCTGGGGTGCCAATACTTTCGTCCATGACTGTATATTAGTGATCAGGATCATTCTAAATTGACAGGCTCATGCCCGCACTCTGTAATCAGCATAAACCACGCCCCTGTTCCTCTATAAAAGGACGTCCATTTGACGCAACAAAACTAGAGGTTAGGTGTTGTGAGGCATGGCCCTCAAATTTAAAAGAAAGAATTTCACATTGGCTGAAATTGAAGTCATCGTGTCAGAGGTGGAAGCAAGAAAAGGTGCTCTTTTTCAAAGTGTGTCCACTGGAGTTTTGATGACTGATAAAAAAAAGACACCTGGGCTGCTATCACTGGGTCCGTCAATGCAGTGTCACCTTAAAGGCCGTGGATAAGGTGAAGAAAAAGTGGTTCGATATAAAGGTGGATGCAAAGAAAAGGATACCAGACCAGAGAAGGAGGAAGGAAACTGGAGGAGGACAAGGACCACCTGATCTCACTCCACAGGATTAACGAGTGGCTGCATTAATTGGAGACTCATCAATATCTGGCATTTTTCAGCAGAACGAGGGTGAAAGTGATGACATTCACCAGTCCCTTGGTTGTTACATGAGTGTGTATGCTCATGTATGTGTATGCTCATGTATGTGTATGCTCATATATGTGTATGCTCATGTATGTGTATGCTCATGTATGTGTATGCTCATGTATGTGTATGCTCATGTATGTGTATGCTCATGTGGGCGTGTGTTCTCATGTGGGTGCGTTTTCTAATATGGGTGTGTCTCTACCTGTGTGGTGTGCTTGTGTGTGAGTGTGGGTGTGAGTGAGTGGCCTGATTACAGGATCTGCAGCACTTGTGAGGAGCTACTGGGTAGAAGTGTTGGCTGCTCAGTTTCTTTGTTCACTTGTGTGTGGAAGCTTCAGCTGCAGAGCCCAACCAACCTTCTCAACTCTCTCCAACTATCAGTGGTTTTTGACTTAGCCTTGTGTGGCTGTGTGTGTGTTTTGTAAAGCTGTGTTTTTGTGTGTGTTAAAAGTATAAGCTCAGTGGTGAGTAGGATTCATTTGGTCCTGTTTTTCTTTTGGGTTCTTTTTGGACAGATTTAGTTTTGGGCTTGTTATTCCCTCTGGTTTTGATGAGGAGTATTTTCTGTTTACAATTATTGACTTGAGTTATTCATTAAATACATTTAATTGACCATTTTCTCCTGCCTTAATTTTTCTTGACCATCTTGTCCTGGGTTTAAAAGTTTATTTTGTTCGGCCTGCATACCCCTAGTACTACCAGGTCGTAACACTTACAGGTAATTTTCTTGTATTCAGAATTCAGTGATCATGAAATGACGCACGAGTGAAGTGAATCAGAAAAAGGACCTCTTTATTTAACTGAAATAGTCAATGCTGATTGCAACAATTTATCAAATTGTTGGCCCGGATGATGACGATGGTGGTGAGGAGGACGTGATGCTTTCAACCTCTTTGTCCCCATTGCCGCTGTCGGCCATGCATCCCACTCCTCAGGCTCCCACGTGCTGACTGATGAAGTCTTGAAAAATCAGGTGGCTCTCCTGGATACGGTGATGGAGAGAGCAAGCCACCACGTTGAGGATGTGGCAGTCATCATCGTAGATTACCTGCACAATGATGGAATGGTAATTCTTTCGCTTCATGAACTGCATGGAGTCTGCAGCTGGAGCCTTGATGCACACATGAGTGCAGTCAATTGCCCCGACCGCGTTTGGCATGCCAGTGATGCCATGGAAACCCCTGTTTATTTCTCCCTGGCACTGTTCTCCATAGGGAAATTGGATATATTTGGCCATTTGTGGTATAATACCATCCAAAACTTTAGGGATGGCACGGCTCAGAGAAGGCTGTGAAATCCCAGCCCGATCTACAATTTGCCATGTACCTGTTGCTGAGTAACCCAGGGTTGACAGGACCTGGACATCAGGAGGAACTGGGTGAGAGCGTTGAGTTCGGGAACTCAGTTGCGGTTCCAAGGGATTACAAAGTTGAAGCAATAGATGCCTTGGAAGTCGGAATCAGCTTATGAGCCATTCATAGCACTCAACAAACATGTTCCTCTCGCCTGAGGGCACGGTCAGCAACATCTTCCAGCAAGGCCAGATCTGCCATCTTCACATTTTTTCTTTTTTTTTTAGCTAATGCATGCCTTTTATGGGCCAAGGATTAATCAGTTGAATCGGCAGCAGATGCGTAATTTCATAGTTGGCGATAGTTTCCTGTTGTCAATTAAGACAAGTCTGAGTTTTCATCTCACTTATATGTACTTTTTTTTTTATTGTGGATTTTTAAAGTTACATTTAATGCAGTTTCAATACGTTGTGCATCTTGTTAAACAATGTCTTAAGAGGTTATTAGAAAGCTGAACATTCAGCATTTGTGCATATGATGGTCTGAGGAGGTTCTAAATTGGTTCGCAGAGAAAGAACAAAGTCGAGTAAGAAAAAATTGATGGATTACTAGTTTGTGTGTCAAACGTTGGTACACATGATTTAGGGACAAATTTGTGCGTACTAACGTTTTGTGAATGAGGCCCATTGTGTGTCACTTGTCAGGCTTTCTGTCAATCACTTGGGCCTGGACCCCTGTGATTAAAAACAAGGGTTAAAAGCATTGTAAACATGTATTTTGATTTCATAAGGGTGTTTTTTTTTTTTTTTTAAGTATAAGCCATGAAGTGATTTTGGTTAACTCATGAAGTGATGTGTGTTTAAAACTGTTCCTATATAACGACAGAAATGTCATTGGTTGTTTATTGGTGTAACAGTGATATTGCATTTTACAGTAAAAGTTACTGAGTCCTTGTTATTATGTCAGTTAAGAAGTCTCAATGTGCGGTGAAGCAGAGTAGAGACAAAGTGCCAAGATACCTGAGCAAAAGGCTGCAATGTGGTAGTTAGCCTAAAAATTTGCACAATATCAGTCACTTGTTTCCCTCCTTTAACCCTATAAAGCTAAACATGTCACATTTGATACTTCAACATGAGTTGATACATGAGTTCTGATTGTGCTGAGTTTAAATTGTGAGTGGAATTAACTACAGGTATGAGTGGAACACGCCACTTCATCAGATTGTGGCACTTTCTGGTTGTTGTAGTGCTTTTCTTTATGCCCTGCATCGTCAGAAAAATAATACTATGTTCAGACTGAGCGTTAGGTATGGAGTCTGGTGTCTGCAGACTTCCTCTGACTTCCAGAGCTCCTGATGAGCCCATCATTGAGATCACCTGTCCTCATCACACCTGTGCTCATTAACCTGGGGTTGAGTTGAATTCTGCTTTTACTTAATGGGGCAACATTTACAAGTATTGCAAAAAATGAATGGATGACAAAGTAATATTTGTCTTATCTTTTTTTTCTCATTGTTTTTGATGATCCGGAAAATGATCCGATTTGTGACATAAAACCCTTGAACCCTTGTTTAGAGCTTTGCCTCCCCTGCAGTGTTTGGTGGCAAGATGAAAGAGTTAGGATAAAGGGTCATCAATTTCTGCAGGGCATCAGACTGGTCCTGCCATGGATGCAGCTGAAGCTGAGACCCCCTGCGCCAGGTTTTTTTGTTTATTTGCCTGGGAACATCTGCTGTACTCGTAGAACAATGTGTAGTACTTGGATTAACTATCTTCTAAAGAATCTACAGAGGTGGATAACTTTTAACTTTTTGCTGGGCCTCATGCCAGAACAATCATCATACACGACCTGTTTTCACATCACGTGGTTCTTCACCAACCAGTCAATCAGAGGCATTGTTCATTAAGCTCAATGCAAACATATAACACCATTTATATTTACTGAAGTTTCCTAGAGAGAGAAGTTTAAATACTAATGGAAGCAGAAATCAACCAATATTGATAAACAGGAAAAAAAATTATTTGCTGATGATCATCAATTCTACAATTTCATTTAGCTTTCACTTTTGTCCAAAGCGAAGTACAACACAAGCAAGCAGCTAGACAGGAAAAGAAAGAATTAGTGAGGGATAAAAAGTGCTTCAATTGAGTGTGATTGTCCACCAGTGTAACAAGGTGCCATTTTTTTTTAATAAGGACATAGCTTATAATTCAACTATAGGTGTAACATTTATCATTATGCAATGAGAGTCACCGACAACCAATAATAAGCATAGTCAGTGCTAAATATTCATTTCAAGCAAATTATTGCATGTTTTAATGTATTAAACTTTTCTAAAATGACTCCTTAACACAAGTTCACACTCCATTTGCTGAACTAGTGATTGTTTCCTGAAACATATGACTCTAAATATTCATAGACTCAGCATTGTGTGACTACTGTAGCATTCAACTCTGAGCTGATTGTTCGCTCTGTTCTGTCCTGTTTTTAGAGATTAAAGGAAGAAGCAACAAAAAAACAAAAAATAATACATTTTATTTAATTGAGCGTTTCTCAACACCCAAGGAGATGTCACAACAGGAATAAAAGCAGCAATAATATTATAAAAGAAAAAAAAAAAGGGTTGTGGGTTCAGATGGAAAGTGCACAGGCGTGGACCCAAATGCAGATTTTAACTCGGGTTCTTTTACTCCAGGAAAAAAACAACAAAACAGAACACAAAACGGAACCCCTGAACACATAAACTCTTTACGAAAAAATCCAAAACCAAGAAAAAAAAAAACAACAAAAAACTCTTACTCAAGAAAAAAAAAAAAAAACATGTAGGGCACAGGAAACACAAGAACTTGAGACACACATCATGACATGACAATGAATGAACAACCACTGAACCCCAGACAGGGGCTGTTTTCCAAACCGCCTACTACATACTACATACTACAGTAGTAGGTAGTAGGCACTGCCTACTACCTACTACTTTCACATGTAGTATGTAGTATAACTGTTTTGTTGGACCTGTTTAGTCGTATTCTACTCTGGATTTCTGTTTCAGGAAGTGGAGCTGATGGGTTTTTTTTTCTAATGTTTGATTTCATCATAAGTAAACCATGAGTACATTTGGCATTTCAGTCATTAATTCACCACATCAATCAGTGGTGAAGTAACAGGAGCAATAAAAGTAGATAAGTTAAATTAGATGTCAATGAGATACAAAGGAAAATAAATAAATGAAATTAAGCATGTGAAGGAAGTTGTAATTTTTTTGAGAATTTTTATGGTTTTTTCATTATTTTTAGTGGTTCAAGGAACATTTTTAATTCATTTAGAAAAACAACAAATTCAGGGAGAGATTAGAGTCCCGATTTTATCACATTTGTAAAGGTATAGAAGTTTATTACAGCAAAATCCCCATATTTGATTTTTTATCTTGCATCAAAAGTTATCGTGTATTGAAAATAAATCTGAAACCAACTCACTTTTTATTTTTACAGCTGGTGGAAAAACTGCGTCCTCATTACCCACGTAGGCTGTTAGTTGAAAATAAAAAGTGATGAATGATTTACGGGCTTTTATGAATTTGGTAAAAGTAAACAGCTCTTTCATGATGAAGTGAGCAGATTTACCGCTGTTTCTTTCCTGTCACTTCCTTTTTATCTCTCAGGCCGTTTCACATTTTTGTTGTTGTGTAGTGATTTAGATGATTTATTCCAGTAGGTGACAGTAATTCACCTCAACCTGAGCGCCCCCAAATTCACAAACGGCATTAGCGCCGTGCATTGTGGGAAACAGTACGCCAGGTAGACTGGTCCGTTGCATACTGAGAAATTTTCTCGGATCAGTAGGTCATCCGGGAACTTGTAGTTTACTACAGATCTCGCATACTGATACTAAATACTGAATTTCAGCCAAAGTAGTAGGCATCGCTAGTGTAGTAGGCGGTTTGGAAAACCGCCAGGGACTACTAAGAACTAATCAGACACAGGTGTGACACAGGTGAAACACATGAGGGCCAATCAGACTGGAGGGAAACTCAGGAAAACTCAGCTCAGCACATAGGGAGCAAAAGGAAGAAAACACAAGAAGAGCTGGACAACCTGAGTGAACACAAGACACAGGGGAAAGTACACAAGAAACACTACTAAACAAAACATCAAACAGGAAACACTGAACAAGAAAGAACCAAAAAAAAAAGACAAAACTCGCAAAACCAAAATCAGGATCATGACGGGGTAGAGTCTGAGTTTCTGATTTCTTGTGGGAGTTAGTTCCAGGGTTGGGGAGCAGAGCGACTAGGGTGGAGAGAGCTGGGTGTCATCCACGAAGCAGTAGAAGTGGATGCCAAATTCACTGGGAGTGCCAAGTGGGAGGAGGTAGATGATTAAGGTTTAATCTTTCAAATGAGGTGTCACTGAATTTTGACCTCATGGTTCTACAGTTATAAGCTCTGAAACACAGCATGGTAAATAGGCCAGAATTGGGTGGGATGGAAAAGGTTAATGAAGAACTGATCTGCCTTTTTCCTGCCTTAGCATCACTCTGCACTTTCTTCAGAGCTGAAAGAAAATATTCCAGCTGTAATCTAGCTTTAAACAGGCCAGATATAAAAACCAGCTCTTTCAGATACAGGTGAAAAATTTAGGTTTCCAATGTTCCAAATGGAACTTTAGCAGCAACAAACAGCAAGTCCTCAGAGCTGCTTGTGAATGAATGTCTACCAGTGATTTAGTGTCACATTTGGTTCGTTGGCTCTATATTGAACAGCCTCAGTTCCCCTCATGTCACAATGAGCTGTGTGGAGGACACACTGACAGCGTTTGTTGATCTGGAATAAGTAACAGCCCTGGTTACAGCTAATGTTTTAGCTTTTTGTAGGAGTTGTTATGCAAAGGCTGCACACATGAAAGGACCTTTTGCACAGAGCCACACAGCTCCCAGGGGGTTTAGTGGCTGCTCCTGCAAAGCTGCTGGGAAGTAGAGGTGTTACTGGAGAGCAGCAGTGATAACAAACGCAGAAAGGACTTTCAGTCTTCCTTCAGGCTTGGAAACTTACTGGTGAAATGATGTTTTTCTGGCACAACTAGGTGGATTTAACCAGAAGGAAATGCTTAACTGCAGATGTTCTGTCTTCAAAAAGCAGCAAGTCACAGAAACAATGAACAAAACAGATTAAACTGTTTGGATGAAAATGTGGCTTTTTACTGCTGGAGAAGGATCTTACGTAAAACTCTGCAAGTTACCAAAACAACGCAGATTATCACCAGGCTTGACAGAGATCAGGGGATAATTTAGAGCTGCTCTGCTGATGGAGGAAGTTTGAATGGACATGGGAAAAAAGTTTATTCTTGCATTCCTGTATATGCATTGATATTATTTAAATTGTGGAAAAACAATAAATAATATTGAATGTGTGTATATATATATATATATATATATATAAACAGCTTGCTGAAATAAAAATAAATAAATAAATAAAAACAACAACAACAAACATAAATGGTTCCAATGGTTCCCTGTCATCATTTCACCTACTTATGGATTCTAAAGAGCCGCACAGGTTTGTTGCTAAATTAAGAGCCTCCACACTTGAATACATGAACTCCTGACATGTAACTCAACAATCCACACATAGAAAACACAAAGATTAAAGAGATCACCCTTTGAATTGTTCATCAGTGTGATCCTGCTCCATCCCCACTAGTGTAACTCATTTATAACCCCACTTCCAATGAAGTTGGCACATTGTATCTCATGCAAATAGAAACAGAAAACAATGATTCGTAAATCCTGTTTAACATTCATTCAGTTGAATACACTAATATTTATTGCTCCAAACAATTAACTTTGTTTTTTGTGCAAATATTCATTCATTTTGAATTTGATACCTGCAACATGTTTCAAAAAAGCTGGGACAGGGGCAACAAAAGACTGGGAAAGTTGATGAATGCTGAAAAATCACCTATTTGGATCATTCCACAGGTGAACAGGTTCATTGGAAACAGGTGAGTGTCATGATTGGGTATTCAATGAGCAAAGAAAAACTATCAAACTACACAAGTTCACAACTAAGCCGAGTCAAGAATCATCAAAGTGTCAAAGAAGAGTGTCACTAGAGTGCTGATGTGACAGGAATGGACTGCTGTGAAGGATGCAGGTAAAAAAAATCACTCCCACAGAAGAGAGAGAGACAGTCAGACAGACAGACAGAGTGAAGGACGCTAAGGACCATCTGGAGCTGGTCAGATCATGAGATCAAACTAGAACTCTTTGGTGAGACAGAGAGAAGTTGCTTATGTTTGGAGAAATAAGGGGGAATGAGGCGTATAACCCAAAGACATCCCCACCCCCCACCCCCAAAACACCTACACACACACACACACAAACACAGTTGAACACATCAGTATAATGCTGTGGGGATTCTTTAGGATCCAGTTTGGAACTTGGAATCTTCCTAAGGTTGAAGGTTGAATCATGAAGGAATAAGGATACATGAAGATTTGTAAAGAAAATCTCAAACAGTCAGCAGAATAAGTGGGCTCTGACTCTGGGTCGTGGCTTTGTCTTCCAATATGACAATGAACCAAAACGTATGTAGTTTCTGGAGAAAGCTTAGCCCCCAAAAAACTAAAGCAAAACTTACTGACTGGCCTGCACAAAGCCCTGAATTGGATCCCATTGAAGTCAGGGCAATAAATGGTTGCAAAAAGTTCACAAAGCTGACTGTTAAGTCTGGTCTATGCTTGACGCGCCGTTTTAGCAGCCTCCTCCCTTGCACAGAAAACTTCCACATTATGCACCTCTCAAAATTTGTAACTTCCGGACAATATGGCGGTGATCCAGAGCTCCTCGTGTCTAAAGTGTTTATATGATTCATCACACGGTTATAACTGTGTGAAGACAATCTTTTGTGGTCACACTCGGCAGAGAAGAGAAATGTGCTACAAAATACCTTTATAAATGGTGTAAACTAATGCTGACTTCTTCTACTCTAGTTTAGGGCTTTGGTGGACTGGTGTTTGTGATACACAGCCCCCTGCAGTTTGGGAATGAAAGCCAACAGTTGCCATGACGAGTGAATAAAAAAAGTATAAAAGACACATGGGTTCTCTCCTGCAGATTTTGCACGTGTGTTTTCCCATGTGTTCCGTTTGTGTGGGCAGTGTAACACAGCTTTCAGCACCAGGAGGCTGATGATTCTGACCCTGGTAGGTTTTTTTTTTTTTTTTACATAATGTTACTTTTCTGAAATGATGCCCCAATTATGGTTCCATCAAAAACAACAATCTGTCAGTATTGAATTCTCTCATCAGAGTTGAAGAAAACCATTCACACTCAGATCTTTCTTCTTCCCCTGGATAAGCAGTTGTGGTTTGATCGCTCTTTGTTCTAAATCAACATCAGGTTCATTTCGTCCCCTGACGGCAGCCACTTTTACTTTGTGCTCAGTTAGAAAACACACACATGAAGACCCACTGAATGAGGGCTCAGTTCACAGAGCTCAGCGGTGCAGAGCTGCAGCCAACAAAAGCAGAGAGAAGTGACTCAGGGAGAGCAGTTTGGCTCCTTTCACACATGTTTTTCATTGAAACAATAACCAAGCTCTCAATTGTGAAAGTTCAGGCATTTATTATCTGCGCAGTTGCATAACCCTCTGCTTCATTATCCTTATTGACTTTTTCCAATCCCCAAGTTTACAAAGGCATGAAGCAACATCCTCACCCCCCACTACGCTGGTGGCTACTCTCCATCTACATGAAGACCACCAACGTCTGACAGTCGATATGTTCTGTGCATGAGATGAAAACATAAAACAAAGGAGCACGCAGCATTTATCATGTAAAAGCAGATCTTTTAGGTCTGTAAGTAGAAAGACAGCGATCACACTTTGTGCTTTTGGCTTCATCTTTGAATTATGTTACTGAGATGGTTAAAGTTCCCCAAAGGTTTGTCAGTTTGGAACAGTCTGAAATGATTAATGTCTGCTTAACATTTGTAGAATAAACTCTTTAAAAAGACTAACAATGAGGTCAAGGGCTGAATCTGCTCTGCATCATGTGGGCAATACCACACTTTTATTGTTTGATACAGTACCGATTTACTTTTTTGTCATATTCATTCGAAACCTGGTTCCGATACTTTCAGTGATTTTTTTTTAAAAGAATAAGATGAATTCGATGAAAAACTCCCATAACAAATACTGTTTTTTTAACAACTCTAATATGCAACACATTATTGGCCTCTTTAAACAATGAAATAAATTCAGAAAAAACTCATGAATAATAAATACCAAACATTAATATTTATCAAAGTATAGAAGTTAAACAACAACAACTAATATAAATATAAACTGAATGAAAATTTCAAACAAAACAAACAAATAAGAAAAGATGAAACAAAGCATGTCAAATTCATTAAATAAAAATATAAAAATAAACATTACAGCACAAAACACTTTGCTATGGTTTTATTCATGCTTGAAAAGTAAGTATGCGCCACACTCCTCTTTCGCTCAACCACGCTTCATCTCAGACGTGTGCAGTGACTGTAGTGTCCTCACCACACTGTTTGTGTGTATCGCTGTTCAAGTTTGCACCTGCCTTTCACACGTGTAAAATATAGACACTAAAACAGCGACAGTAAACTGTTTCAGGTTGATAAATCACTTTGCCAGGTGCTAAATGATCACATTTGCATCTTCTCCTCCTAGAATTTTGCGTCTTCTGGTGATCTGCATGTGTTCTGCATATTCATGAAGGCAGACGTGCTAAATGGATGGGGCATGCTCTTTTGACTGCACCCTGTTGGTAGATTAGCTTTGTGCTATCGGGTTTGCGCATGTTTTTTTTACACACAAACCGTGAGTAGATCATACCCAGACTTTTTGACCTATACTGCAGCCAGCCACCAGGGGGAGCAGTTTTTGTGGGGACCTCAGTTTGAGCCGTCTGTCATGGCGTCCATGATTCTTACAGCTTATGGTTCAAATGCAAAATATGACACTGCAGCATGTAAAACTGTAAATTAATGCTCTGGCAGACTCAGTGTGGTTGTTCATAAAAGGTTAAAAAAACTTCAATATAAAACTTATTCTGGTTCCTTTTTACTTCATAACTCCAGGTGTGTTCTTTCATAGTTTTGATTCCCTCAGTGTGGATCTCTATAAGCCGGTCACAGCTGGCTCTTGGCCTGTGAGTAAAATAACTCAGAGTCTTGTTAAAAGCTGCAGAGTTCCTGCAGCAGCATCCATTAAACATGTCATCACAGCAGATTCAGGCTCTGCAGCAGGGCCCTGGTGGAAAACTCTTTGACTTTCATGGTGTTTCATCACTACCATGGACTCAAAGCACTAAATGTCATCCAGGTCTGTTTTAAATCAAAATCTGATGTAATTATCACTTTCCTCTGCATGGCCCAGTTTAAAGCACGAACGACTTAATATTCTGCTAAAACTGAGTTTTCCTCCAGTTTAAGATATTTATACAGAAAAGACTTCAGCAATTTTCATCTGAGAAGAGCTTTTTTTTATGACGTATCATTCCAAGAATGCCGTGCTATTGGAGATTATTCCACCCCTTCCTCTGTCCATCCAAGTGAAGTGTGTTTTATGAGTTTCAGCTCTTCAAAGAGACGGTGAGAGACACAGAGAGTGATTCTCATTGGTTGGTCTCCAGTGTTTTCACTTTAGCTTTGTGGTCATCATTTCGTTTGTTTTCTCAAGCAAAGTCATAAAAGGTGAACAGTCTGTGCTCATTGTTGATTCATTAGTTTAATGTGATTCTGACAGATATACTGCTAAAAAAAATAAATAAATAAAGGGAATACTCCAAGTATATCACACTTGTGTGAAATCAGCCTGTAAGATAATTTTGATTTACATTGATAATATTTGTTACTTTGTATATATATATATATATATATATATATATATATATATATATACCTGAAGAATATGCAAAATCACAGTCAGATTTATGACACGTGAGCACCAGCCATTTTTGGTCACACCATTATGCGTATATTAGTGAATCAGAATCATTCTCAATCATCGTTCTTGCATCCTGGAATTACCACGCCCCAATTCATCCATATGAGGACATCTGTTCAGGGCATCAGGAGGAGGAGCCATCAACCTCAACGTCAGCGTTGTGAGCGTCAACCATAGCTCACTCTCTCCCACCGTCTCATCAGCGAACTTGCATCCTGACATGTGGGGTGTTATTTGATCAGCTGATTCTCCTGGTGCTGTGAGGGATATCGAACAGTGGAGCTGTGTCTGCATCATTTACTCAGAAAATGTTAAAAGTTACAAGAAGCAAATTATTTAACATCTTCATTCAGTTTGTACAAATGTATTTTTATTCCATATGACAAACATGATGGGGGTGTCAAGATGTCAGTTTAACACATATTCAATATATTTAGCCAATGCACAGTTTTTACAAATGAATTCTATTTCAGGCTTTTTTCTTTAACTTTTTAAATGTTATGCTTTTAGTGAAAAGAGTCTCTGTGTTAAGTTTTTTAGAAGGCTCATCATTCATTATTTGTGCGTACGCATGGTCTGAGGAAGTTCTAAATTTGTTTTCAAAGTAAGAAGAAATTCAGGTCAGAAAACATTGATGAATCACAGTTGTGTGCGTCAAATGTTCGTACGCATGATTTAGGCACCAATCTGTTTGTGAATGTGGCCCAATGTGAGGATGATCTTCTATTGCTTTTATATAACCTGCTGACTCATATCTACAGTATTTACAATGTACCCACAATTAATACATAAAAATAACACTTTGTAAGTTCTGCAAGGGTTTCCCCGAGTCCTGTAAGAAGAGAGGGAGGTTAATAAATTCCTACTTGAGTCCTGAATTACATTGAAGTGCTTTCATTTCATTTATATTTAATCAATCTCAATATTTTGTTACCCTACAGTGACTTCAGACCCTCTGTTGTTTCAGGGCTAATATGAGAATTCAAGATTAACTGATCAAAAAAAAAAAAAAACACTTTGAGTTTGTGTCTTCACTTGCAGCAGATGATCATCTTAAGGTTTCAGAGCATCTAGAGGGCACTTAAATTTCTTCTACCATAAACCAATGTAAGTTAGAAGCCTGAAAGGACTTTCTGTTTGTTTGCAGTGATAGCTGAGGGCAGAATCAGTTGTTTTTTTCTGGAATAAAAACTCTGACCACCATCATCCACTATCCACAGGAAGTGACTCTTGTCAAAATGTTCATTTATTTTAGATGTAAATGAAAGGAGATCTCTTTTTTTTTTTTGAACTCATAATTTCTGAAGTGGAAGCTACAAGGTAAATTTCAGACGCTATAGCTCCTGTGAAGAGTTGTTAACTGGTTATGGGCATGTGTGAAACAAAAAACAAACAAAAAAGAAAAAAGAAAAAACAACAACAAAAGCAAATGAGAGTGTGAGTGACTTTAAAATGTGATCGATAACGAATTAAAAGAAGATCGATGATACAAATATTCAGTGATATGTTTCTTTTTTATTAACACATTCATCGTACAGCAGAGAGAAAACAAGCCAAAAACAAACAAAAAAATAAAATACAATGAAGCTCATCACAAAATAATCAGCATTCCACTAAACTTTGTATTTAAAATAAAATATCTCTCTAAACCTGGAGTAAGGAGTCCCTTTCACATCACTTTCTCCATCACTCCATAGTTATCATTCATCGTATCAACACATGTACAAAACTCTGTTTTTAGAGTCCATGAGACTCCATAAACCAAACTGCTGCAGTGTAATAATACTATTATAATAAAAAGAACTGTTCACCCAGTGTTATTAAAGAAGGCTGATGAATGGGGGTCTATATGTCAGGCATGTTTTTACACTCAGAGGAATCTTATTTTGAAAATTAAAGGCATTATTTTATATGTACAGAGAACCACAGCGTCTGAGATAAAAAGGATACAGTCTGAGCTCGAGCAACTTTAACCCGGAAATGTTCAGTCAACACTTCAACTATAACAGAAAGATTTCCTTCAAGAAAAACTGCAGTGTTTTTCACTGTTCTCTGGTCCTCTGTGTTTACTGAGAGCACAAAAACAGATACATCTGTTAAAACCAATGAGCAAACAGTTTAAATGTCTATACCAGTGGTTCCCAACCTTTTCCAAATCAGGGCCCACTTATTATAGTCTCAAACATTTTTACAGCCCAACTCCAATTCCATAAGTACAAAGGCCATATAATGCCTTTTTGGGGCACTTTTGTTTAATATATACATAAATATTTGAATAAGTTTAACCCTCAAGATACCAAACCTTCTGGGGCAAAAAAGAAAAATAACACTACCTTTAAATTAACTGGCATTTATAAACCATTTGTCCAATCCAACAGCTGAAAAAAAACTGGCAGAAGTGTCAGATTTTCAAGCTTCATAACCAACTACATTCATTGGCAGAACAGGAAAGAAGAAAGAAGAGAGAAGTTTATCAACGTCACCTTGATTCTCATGTCCTCCTTCAAAATTTACAGAAAATCAACAGTTCACTCGCACTCACTTTGGTTAAAAGAAAAAAAAACTACACTATTCTGTTTTTCCTGCTTTTTCTTCAAATTCAAAACATTATTGCTTCTCTCTCTATGTAATTACATCCCCACACATAATAATCATACTTTTTGGAAATGATTTGGTGGCCAAATTGCAATACCTTCAAGGGCCACCAGGGGGCCACAGCCCACAGGTTGGGAATCACTGGTCTATACATACATGTCATTCCATGGATGGGTATTTTCAAAGAGACAACTTATTCAGCCATGTTATCTGTATAATTACTGTTGTTGTTATTTTTGGTCTTCCTGTCAGATCATAGGTTCAAACACATCCTCATGTATTTTACCTCTCAATGTACATACAGTGCTTATCAAATTTATTAGACCATCACAAATCATGACCTGTTTTAACTCATAACCTTTTTCTCAATGAATTCCCTAAGTTTGACCAACTTGAACAGGAGTGGAATTTCAAACTGAATATGAAAACAATTTTAACCTAAAATTTGAGCAAACACACTGGAAATCTCAGTGAAGGCAGAAAATGGTTAAGTTTTCTATTTCAGGAATATAAACAAATAACTTGTATTTGGCAATCAAAACATAATTACTTCTTTTACTATTTCTCTGCTTCTTTTTAGTAATGCAGTTAATTCAAAAGTTAATTTTCATCCTGGTGATTAACCAGTACAGAAACAGAAACATATTTAGTTAACCAGTGATGTGTTGTTTAACAAGGGTGGCCGTGGTCTAATACATTTATAACACACTGTTCATTCATTCATGACTCATTTCAAAGCACCGATTGAAAACTGTACAGTCATTTTTTAACATAAGATTAATTCATGATTTTGAAGTTACATTCTCTGCTCATTACAATTTTTCCCCAGCTGTCAAACTTTTCCTGTGTTTCAATGCAGACAAAGTGGTACTTTAATTTTCTCTTTCAATTTCGTGATACAAAAAAAGAAACAGGCAGTTTGAAAATGCAATTTACACAAAGCCTGTCAAAGTTTAATTTCACTTCATCTATGAAAAGTGTTTAGCAAAACACAACACAGTAATAATTTTGGCATTGAGTGAACTTTGTAGGTTTTTTTTTTCATGAAACACTGACACATTGAACAAGTGTCTGTCTGGGTGACTGAACCCAGAGTTCAGTCTCACAGGCAAGGCAGGCAATACTAGAAAGTAGTTTTCAATCGTTTGTTTGAATATTATTCCACTTCTTTTTATGTAAAAATATTTTTTTTCTGTAATCAAAATACATTTTTTTCAAGAAAAGATCAGAATTTGTGTTCAGACTGCAGCAAACCTTAAGCATCTTTCTTTCACTGTACAGCTTGGATACAGGTTTTATAAAAAGATGGTTGAAATAACGTGTCCACTTTTTTGGAATTGTGATTGTTCATTATGCCAACTAACATAACAAAAACATTAAAGAGGGGTATTGTGCTGTTACGTATCTAAACTCGGATATAGAGTAACAAGGCTGGATGTGCAGATTTTCAAACCTCTGCATATTCATATGTTGAAGAAATCCCTGAATCTGTCTGTAAACTAATCACGAGGGTCCACTTTGAAAATAGCATGAGCTCTTCATGAGATGTGATGAAGTCATCACATAAGTATCTTTTAACTGGTTCATGACATTCCGGAAGGTTGGGTCTTGGACACCAAGGTCTGCCCGTAGCTCTCCTCCTGATTAAGATGGCTGAGATTGACAGGCCTGCAGAATGCTGACCAATCAGAGGGAAGGGGGTGTGTGGAGTGGGGAGCCTTAAAGAGACAGTAGCCAAAATGTTTCATGCAGAGGCTGAAATAAGGCTTTCTAATACCTCACACAAGTGTAAAGTGGGAAAACAAGAATTTTTCTAGCTGTAAATCATGTAAAGCTGCTGTGGAGATACCAGAAGAACAGGACAAAGCTCCAAAAATTAAGCACAACCCCTCCTTTAATTGTCCTATACAGAGTGATTTTGACTGACAACAGTTCGACGCAATAACTTATAGCTTTCTTGACACAGGCAGCTCATGCAGTGCTTCGTGTTAAAGTAGCATAAGTAGCAAAGTATGTCAGGACTGACGGGTAAAAACACAACTTGAAGCAGTGATCAGTGTTTGGCTCCAAGTTCACAACATGTAGGTCCCTTTGTGGTTGGTATTTTGAGGTCTAAATGACTTTTATGTTCAATAACATAGCAAACTGTTAAAATTTTTTACACTGAGGCCATTACACCCTGCTTCTAAAAGCGAAAACAACAAATCTTTCTACAACTATTATGCACTCAGGCCCTCCTGTTTGAGGTAACAGGAAAAAGATTTCAGAATACTGACTACCACTACTAACAACCCTTCACCAAATCTTTCATGCCCCCTTTCCACAGAACTGGTGCTCATGTTAGTTCCAGGTTAGTTCCTGACTTAGCCCTGGTTCTTGGTGTTTCCACTGACAAAGAACCAGCTCCAGGTGCTAAAAACTGGAGCTTAGCAAACACTAACTCTTTCCCGGGGCAGAGTGAAGCACTAACTAAGTCAGCGGCCGGGGGGCCAGGTTTCCATGATCAACAATCAGCTGTGAAGAACATTCTCTTTAAAAAAAAAAGCTGCCGAGCTGTTGATATGTATTGTATTTCTTTAGTCAAACCTTGAAATGTCGGCCAAATTAAAGCAGCAACACATTTCTTCTCTCTTAGATCGGTTCTAAACCTTGATCCTTTATTTAACAGAATAAAAAGCTTAATGTTATTTATCTTATTTTCATGACAGGATCATTTCTGCCTCGTAGTCATGTGCTCACAACCGTCCTCTGCTGTCTGTACTGCACACGGTAGAGTGCCGCCCCGATGCACAAAGACATCCAGACACGTGTATACACACACTGATGAGCACAGGTATAGTGGGCACATAGACTCTATATAGAATGGACAGCGTGGCCCTGACTTTTACTGTTGTACAGTTTTGAAGCCTAAAGAACCTGTTACCGGAGCTGCCACTTTGCAGTCAGTCAAAAAAAAATCTATCAAAGGTCTGATATATATATTTTTTTGGCCCTCTTTCCTGAAGTTTCTTATATCCTTGATGAAAACTACACATGAACAGCAGCTGTCAATCATCATAAAACAAAAGTCAAAACCTGTTTTTTAATATCTAACAATAAATTAAAAACCAACTCCTCAGTAAAAAGAGGACCTTTAAACAATGCAGCCGAATAACATCTTCATATCACCGCAGTGTAAGAATGTAAGATACATCTCTTCAAGGTGTGATAACTTTTAAAGTTTACCACCTCTGAGCTAGAATGACTTAAGAGAGAGATTTTGACCTATACTGCAACCACTCACCAGGGGGAGCAGTTTTTGTGGAGACCTCAGTTAGAGTCAATGAGGGATCTTAGTGACATCTGTATGAAGATTGAACAGTGTTGCCTCTTCTGCCCCTCACAAGGCTGTAAACCTTAATCATCCCCATTCTGAAGTTTAGAGCCACCAGCACCAGCACTAACACCAAACTAGAACTGGTGGAGAAGTGGGCAGAATTAAAACGTCAGACTGTGACAGCTGACCTCCCTGTACGACCTCTGATGTCCTGTTTAACAGCTAATGAACTAATGAACCCAATCAGTTTCCACGAGCTATAATTGTCTTTACATGTTTTTACAGTATGAAACACTGACTGATGATTCCAACACTCTCCTGACCTTTACTTAAAGGTTCAGGAGGTCAACACTGGAGCTTGTGTTGCTCATATATTTGTGAAACAGTGTGGCCTAAGGAAGGACGTGATGGTGCTCTGGATCCATGAAACTGAATTCAAGATGGAAATCTTTTAGCCTGTAAGTTTACATTTGACTTTATTTAGTAGAGCTTATCAGATAAAACTGACATCCATGATGCTGTAGTTTCTGCTCTTATCTAATTTCATCTATTTTGGAGGAAAAGAAAAGTATGGAAGATTGTTAAAATACAGGATATCAGATGTGTCAGTGTAGGGCTAAACAATTTACAAAAATAATCTAATTGCGAATTAGATTTGCGATTTTTGGGATGCGCTTTTTTTGTGTGATTTTTTTCTAGGTCCCTCATTCTATATGTTTTTAAACAAACACTTTATAAGTGAACACTGACATTGATAATGGCGCAACAACAGCCCATGACATTGCGTTTTGCTACTCGTGACTGCTTTTTGACCAATTTAGTCACTTTTCACTTTTTTTTTTTTTTTCCTATCACGACTTTCTCAACATTTTTTGTTGCCTTTGACTATTTTTTAACACTTTTCACTGTTTTTTGTCACTCCCCTCCCCTAATTGTTGCTCACTTCTGACTATTTTCCAAGTTTTCTCAGAATTTTCTTGCCTATTGTGGCCATTTTAGCCATGTTTCACTATTTTTCACCACTTTCTGACCATTTTTGCTACTTTCTGAGTATTTCTCGAGTTTTCTCCCATTTTTTTTGTCATTTTTACTGCTTCACAGCCATTTCTGCCACCTTAAACCACCTGGTATTCTGACACAGGTTAAAGAAAGAATGCTCCGTCTGTGATAAGAATATTGGAACAGGTCATATTGCAACTTAATCTAATTTGCGATTAATTGCCCAGCCCTATATCAGTGTTTTCTGAGAAGAAAACACTCTTGTGGTGTTGTTTAAGTTTGTATTATTTCTCTGTTACCTGTAAAGCAGGTATGTAGAAGCTAACATAGAGAGATAGAGAAGAGAATTAGAGATTGTCCACCAGCTTAGCAAAAGCAACAAAACCAAAAACCTACAAGAGCTGGCAGCTTCCTTTGGGAAATGTATTTATGTGTGTGCGTCAGAAACGGTGTTGATGTATCCTCTGATGAGAATTCTCCACCTGCTGCTGGCGCACCTGTTAAACCATAATCTGATCCAGATGTAAGTCCCATAATAACATTAAAAACAGGTCAGAAGCAGTTAGCTGCAGCTGATGTTGACTTTTCCTCACACTGATTTGATTTGTCCCTCATGTGTACCCGTTTTCAGCTCTGTAGCAGGGTACAGTTCCATCCCTGGTGTGAGTTTTAAGTGCAGACATATGGAAGATATAAATTAAAGCTTAATGATATGGTGTGACCTTCAAAGATATGTCATAAAAATAAAACTATGTAATCACAAAGTAGAAGTTCAGAGACTTCAGGTTGATCCAGTGAATATGAGGTACAGTTAGTTTTAGAACAAGTAGAAAGTCCTGACAGTCGGCCCCAGAGTCCAAGTGAAAATGTTAAACCACTTCAAACAAGCCTGCAAAGAAACCAAAAAACAAACAAAAAAAAGTTGTCAGTTCCGTGCCTGAACACTCACGGTCACCTTTAAAAATGTTCATCTCCTCATCTGCGATGTCCCTTCTTCTTGTTCCTCGCAGGCGTCCTGATTGGCTGACTGGCTGCTCCGTTTTCCAGAGGACAACGAACCGGAGCTACAGGTGGAGACGTTGGAGAGAAAAGTTCCAGCTCTCCATCGGTGCTGGACTTGAAGGGTCCGGCTGGGGAGAATTTCAGGGGACTGACGGAGACAAAGAAGATAGAAAACTGTCAGAGCAACAAGATGATTAAAAAAAAAAACTTTTCTTTTTTAAAGAGGTGAGCAGACAGCAGGGAAGAGAGAGGAGCTGCAGAACGATTAAGTTTCAATATGTGACTATTATAGTGCAAATAATCATACATGGTGAAAACATTTCTGAATTTACAGGCTGAACATAAAATCTAGCATCAACATCAGGCACTTGACAGTGTTAATTTCAGACGTGTTGGTTTCCATCAAGTTATTATCTCATCACTTATTCCTTTCAAGAGGTTAAATTTGGGCAGGTCACACACTTTTTAAAGGACAGAAGCCCACACTTAATACTGGGGCTGGGCAATTAATTGCAAATTAGATTAAAATGTAATATGACCTGTTGCAATATTCTAATCCCAGACAGAGCAATAATTATTTAACCTGTGTCAGAATACCAGATAAACTTATTAGTAGGTGTTTTATGCTCTAACACCAGTGTTACTCAACCATGCTCAACCAATGAGACAAACTTTTGAAACTTAGGCTTTCAAGAAAAACTATTGAAGTGGTGAAAAATGGCAAGAATGACAAGAAGCAGCAATCAAAAAATAAATTGAAGGCGGCAAAAAAATGGTCAAGAAGCAGCAAAACTTGGGGAAAATTGGGAGAAAAGTTAATACTCAGAAAGTATCAAAAATGGTCCAGAAGTGGTGAAAAAAAGGGTGACAAGTGACTAAAATGGGCAAAAACATTTTGAGAAAATGTGGAAAATAGTAAGAGGCAGCAACAATGGGGGAAAAAATGACAAATAGTTGGAATAAAACTAAAAGAATAGTCAAAAGGTAGCAAAAAATGTTCTAAAAGTGGCAGGGGGCCCAGAAAAGTGACGAAAATGGGCAAAAAGGAGTCACGTGGAGCAAAATCGAAATGCCATGGGTTGTTGTCGTGCCGTGTTTGATGTCAATGTTTATTTCCAACAATATGTTTGTTCAAAAACCCATAGAATGCAGTAACCTTGAAATAATCCCACAAAAAACTCGTAATTGAAATATGGGGAAAAATAATCGCAATAAGATTATTTTGAAAATCCTTCAGCCCTACTTTGTATCTCCAGGCAATTTACAGTGACCAGTAAACCCAGTGAGCGTGTTTCTGGACTGTTGGAGGAAGCTAAGGTATGTTCATTTGTCATATCCATGGTGACTTCTGTGACATACGTTTGCATGGCTATGACCTATACTTTAACAAAAGGCAAACCTAAAAATAGTGGGCCAGAGGTTCATCTTTTTGATATGTAAATGTAAAAACAACATCACAAAAACTGTTGGTGAGAGTCATTTAGAGGAAAATTTTATAGATCCTCTGCTTTCTTTAAAGACTTATACTCATGTCAGGCAGGGCAGAAGCACAATCTGTGATTCATAACTTTATATGTGTGCGTGTGTTACCTGATGGGTGTGTGTGTGTGTGTGTTACCTGATGGGTGTGCGTGGGCTGCTGTTGTGTCTGCGTACAGGTCGACTTCGAGGCTCAAATGAGAAACCCTCTTTCAGACTCTCCAGGACAGATGGAGCCACGTAGGTGAAGCCCTGGAGATAAAAGCCGTAACATAAGGAGAATCACTCACTGACAGTTTATTTTGGCAGATTATCAAACTTCAAGATTAATTCTGGCATTTCACAACATTGTCAGTTTAATTTCTTTTACATAATATTGTATGTAAAGTGTAAAAAGTTCACAATTACACACAGTGGAAACAAGAGTGATGTGGTTCTTTTTTTCCAAACAAGCTGATTGATTGATCCCATGTAAATGAGTGTCTTAGGTTATTAAATAGTTTATGAGTCATGTGGTTTTTGTCATTTTTCACCGCTTAGGTTGTTTGTCTTGCAAAGCTAAATTTCAATAATTTGGCTTATCCAACAGACCAAGAATTAATCTGTGAACCTCTGTCAGTCTGTCTGAAAATGCTCTGCACTTATATGATTCAATTATTTCACCCCACAAACTAGTTTTATGCGCCGCTCTCCCCTCAAACATTAAACTTGTGCACACAGACATGTATCCTACGCTCATGTCTCAATTCATAAATGTTGATCTGTGCATGGAAATGGGTGTACACCAAGTTTTTCGACACACACGCACTTGATAAATGAAGGTCAGTGTGTTTAACAGCTGACCTGAAGGGGAACAGTTCCAAAAATTGTGAATTTTTGTGAGCATCAGAACATGCAACAAGGGTTACAGATGAAACTATCATTTCAGTTTTTGGTTCTTTTGTTCAATGCAAAAGGAGTTAACATTAAAGGTAGCTCATAATATCTGGTGTTGGACCTAAGAAGTGGATTGCAGTCTCTACAGCTGCTGCATAAAGTGAAGAAAAAAAGGAAAGACATGAAGTAGAATCTCACAGCGAAGGCGAGCTCTGCACTGTGGCTGAGAGTTGTGTCATCTGGACTGTCCACGGGTGTCTGTCGGGTAAATCTGGTGTCAAACTGACTCACATCCTCATCGGAGTGCTACGAAGAGACAGAGGAGGGAACAGAAAGGTTAGAGAGGGTTAAACAGTGACCTGAAAGAAACAAGTAAACAGACATGGAGAAGCAGTGGAAACAGTGTCAGGTGATACAGGTGAAACGTGTGTGCTCAAGAGGAAGAATGAAACAACAACGTGCTGCAGCAAGCTTAGAGTGACATTAAAAAGTAGTAGTTATACCCAAATGTTCAAACAGATTCTAAGAAACTGAGGCTCAATTTCAGAAAACTCTAAACTAGAGCCCGACCGATTAATCGGTTGGGCCGATTGATCTGTTGGGCAGATTATAGTGTGTCACCACTTAATCGACCTCGGCCATTATGTAGCCAATGTGTAAACTTTTTTTTCTGTGTGGAGATTGTGTGGTTCCTGCTCCTGCGTGTCTGTGTTTTAATGTTGTGTAAAATGCTCTTTGCGAAATAAACAGAGATAATGCTCTTGTCGATACACACGTCCACCCTTTTCTGACAAAAGACTATAATACGGCATTTTAACATTGCTGTGTCATACCCAAAATCCTAATTTGAGTATTATAACAATTTGTGTTCATGTACTGTATATACCCTGTGTATATCAATGTTTTTATTTTATGTATCAGAGGATATATGAGATATCGGCTGATGTATTGTATATCCGCTTTCTTTTGCCCCAGTATGGGTATCGGCCCCAAATATCCCATATTGGTCGGGCTCTATTCTAAACATAAACTAACACAAGGCTGTTTTAAGATCCTCAAACTCCATAAATCTGATCAGAGTGACGAATAAGCCTGCAATAGTTTCTATAAAACAAATAACTCTGCGTCTCTACTCTGCTCAGTCCAGTCGAAGGCTGAAAGATATGTCACTATCCAAACGATATCGAGACATGAAAAGTCAATATATTAATATCCCAATATCAAAGATAATGGGATATATAAAAATGTAGATTTTCCCAGTTAACCCTCCATGTAAAGCTCAGACAGTCACATGATTATTGGTGACTTTCTGTTAATGCTGATAACTGACAGTGAGCTTTAATCAATTAACCACACTTTCCACATCTTCTTTCAATATCATGCTTTTGTTTTTCTGAAAAATGCTGCTTTCTCTAACCCCAGAGTCATATTGTATAGTATTGATATCTAGATATCTGGCATTAATGTCAAAATATGAAATTTTGTCCCTTTCGTTCAGCCTTAGACCAGTCAACTTCAACATCTGACTTCAATATCTGAGACATGCTGGAGTCACTCAGGAGCCTCACATGACTCAAGTGGGTTTTTTTTCCCCAAGTCAGTGCTTCCAGGGGGAACAGAGGGTGTCAAGGGGTGACAGTGTTTGTTCAGAGACGTTATCAAATGAGGTCATTTTCACTTTGTTAATACATGAGCTCCAAGTTTTCAGAATTGTGAGCATTTCTAAATATTTATGTCTCTAAAACAGGAAAACAGGAACTTAACAGGACATTACGATGTGATATGAAGATAAAGTGAGAGCTGATGACTTACCAGCTGTGGTTTGTATGGAGGCTCCACCCTCTTGTTCAGCAGGTCGTCCCAGCTGATGTGTTTGAAGAAGGGATGTTTCTGAAGTGGGAAGAAGAAGACAAGTTTACATTATGATTATCGATTCAAACTAGTGTGAAGCACGTCTGTTTCATTTATCTGGTTGGAACTAGGGATGCACCAACATGAAAATCTTTGGCCGAAACCGGAGAACTGAAATTGAAAAGAATCAAGTCTGAAAACTGAAAACTCAATAACCAAAAGAAATAATTTTGCCAGTTAGTACCATTTCAAAGTTCAGGGCAGGTCTGAAGTGGAACACATTTAAAGCCCTGGAGCTTCAGAACTCATTTTGGCTCACTTTATCCATGTGGTGCATAGTGGTCACTACAGTGGACACCTATTAAAAAGTTATTTACTCCTAAATTCAATGGTTCATGTGGGGGAAATTCATCTTAGCCTGTGTTAGGATGTTTTTATTCTTCTTATGGCCTGAATAAATGTTTTCAATTTTTTTCCTAGCATATATATTTTTAAAAAGTTTTGCGTTAAAAAAAGATTATTCATGAAATTACCAAACAAGAAATATTTACATTAAGTTCACACTGTTTTATGTTGAATGCTCAGTTAAAAATGTTTAGAAAAAAAATGAAAAACTTTTTTTCATGCTTTAAGACAAATAAAAACACTCAAGGGAAAAATCCTGACACTGACTTTCATAATTCATAATTCAGGGGGTTAAATCATGACACAAGTTCTGTGCCTAAGCATCACACTGTTATTGATATCATATCCTTATAATTACACACAATTCAAAAATTGGATGGTGGTCGTGTTTTCTAGTTTGCCACTGTGATTTGCACTTCAGGGCCACTGTACACCTTTCCTGTTTCACCTTTTCTCGAGTTCCACTTTCATCTCATCTTGATGAAAAAGTTAAGTGGTTTGTCACATGTGGCTACATCAGACTGTAATATTTGTTTCTTTTTAATTCTTGCCCTTGCTCCTCTCACTGTCCATTTTCTTGTTTGTGCCTGTGCCCATGATCCCCTGTCAAACACTGCTTTACGTGCCCAGACGTGTTGTCAAGGTAACGGGCAGCTACTGCAGCTTTTATTTAACAAACTAGATGACTTCATGCTTTTTATCTTATTTTCATAACAGAATGGGATTTCTGTCTCTATGAATTTTCGTTTCTCTTCTGCTCGTGTGTTACAACGCCTACAGACTGACAGACAGACACACAGAAAATATCTTTCTTAAGCGCTTCCAGGTCACATCACCACGACATCCATTTTCTCATCTCTGCCCATGTGACTGCTGCAGGTTTTTGTCTATAATGAATGTGATTTTTTTTATCTCTATGTTTGACAATGAAAGTCAAGAACAGGTCTGATGTGTTTTCACTTTTCATGTTTCAGGGAAGCGTTTCAAGACACAGCAAGAAGAAGTCGATCAGTGTGTGAATGAAAGTTATTACCTGGATATCAGCACAGTCTGCTTTACTGGAGCCCAGTCTTTGAGCTGGATTCTTCTTCAGCAGCTGGAACAAAAACAAAAAGATGTAAATTGTGGAACCTGTCATCAAAGAGATGGGCGATTTCGTAAAAAAGTTTTGAAGTTTCCAGATTATCTGTCACTTAACTTGATCTGCAAACAGAGATGTACTTTTTCATGTTGACAGTCATTACACAGAAGTTGTGTTGGATTCTTACTGACAAGTTAAAAACACCAAAATCATTTAAAAACAAAGAAACTCATTAATCAGGGCTTCGATTGATAGGACACCCCAGTGATCAACCATGTTTCTTTAACAAAAGCTCTGTGTTTTCTGTAGGGATGGGTACAGAATACTGTACTTTTATATGAACTGACAAAATTCTGTCAGTAGAACAGAGTACTGATTTGTGTAAAATCAAACAATACCTAAAAGCATCTCTGTGGCTGTGATGGAGTGGAAGAGTAGGTAATTTTCCATGCCAGAAATCGGTATGGAGTACATAGAACTAGGTTTCAATTTGTGTATCATTAAGAAAAAACATTGCGTGGTTGTAGTTAAGTCATTAACCCTTTAAAGCCAAACATATCATATTTGATGCATGAGTTCAAAGACATCTATCTCATCAGCATGATAAATGGTTTGTTTAAAAATCTGCTAAAAATATGTTTAAAAACATATTCTACCACCTTGAGGATTGTCATATCACTACAGTCGGCTGAAGTTGCATTTTGGCCCTTTTCAAAATGTCTGCTCTCATGAAATCATCCACTCGCATATTTTCAGGAAAATTATTGCTTGATTGTCAAGAGGTCGCAGCAGGAGTTATATCTAAATAGTTACTTTTTAAAAAAGATAGGCATTTTCTACATTAAATAAAGGCATATTTACTGAAAAACAACTTTAATGAAGTAGTTAAGACAGTATACAAAACTGCCCAGTGTGTCAAATGTGATACAAGAAATATATCATGAATGAAATGACAAAGCAATTTTTAATGGATTTTGTTAAAGGGGTTAATAAACATCTAAGTTCCAAAAAATTGGAATTTTAGGACTATATTTTTTGATAGGTTGGGCTTTACTGGGTTAAGTTGTAGTTAAGTTTTGGATAAGGGTTTTTATGTAGAAGAAATTTGTGGAACAACTAGGATGTTACAGTGCAGACAGTCAAAAGTGTTGTCTTTTGCAAATTGAAAAATTTGTAATTTTCATTATTAAAAAATGTACATTTGTGACCAAGTTAACACACACAAAAGTACAGAGAACTGGCACCATTGAGTACCGATTAGGGCTGAACGATTTTAGATACAGATCTAATTGTGATTTTTCTGGCAGATATAGTGATTTATGAGAAATAAATACAAAATTTTAGGAAAAAAGGCAAAAAAAAAAAAAAATTGGAAAGAATGTATTTCCATAAGTTGTTAAATTTTGACTCTTCTCAAAATCCCGAGTCTAAAACCTTTTCCTGCTTTTTCAAAACCGTACTTTTCAAATTGTATTTTTAGTTATTAAAACTGAAGAACAAAAAGAGCTATCTTTGACTCTTAACTTTTAAAAGTGATGCAGCGCAAAATATCCTTAATTGTGTCCAGTTAAATTATGTAAAATAAACAACAATCCCTATGAAAAAAGGATTTTTCCCAACAGTCTTACACTCATTACAGGTGTGTGTAAAACAGCTGACATAACAGATCCTGGGTCAGTCAGGAGCAGGAAAAAAAATCACAGCTTTGGCGATTGCATGATCACGATGTCTGAAATTGCAACTTCGATCAGAAAACGATAAATCGTTCAGCCCTAATACTGATACCAATTCTTTGGTACTGGGCATCAGTTCAGTTCATACACTGTAAAACCTGATGAGTAAGTTCAACTCAAATGATTTGAGGAAACCGGTTGCCTTGAATCATTTAAGTTCATTAACTTACACTGCATAAGTTCAGAAAACTAATTCATTTGAGCTCAAGTTACTTAAATGGGCCATTAAAAAGGAAACAGTTGGCCCAACTTAATTGGATTGTTTCAATAGGTAACACTTAAATGAATTAAGTTATTTGAAATTATGTGAGTAAGTTAAATTAACACACTTGATTAAGTCAAATGAACTTAATGATTCAACTTCCTTCAAATCAACGTTTTAATCTAACTTGGAGCTTTCAGTTGTTTCAACTTGATAATGTGTATAATCCAAAAATAAAATATTGCTCTTTTTTAACCCAACACTCTACCCTATAACATTCATACTTTTGAATAAAAGTTTGATGACAAACTTTAGATAACTCCTGTTATATTTTCAGGAACCAGAGCCCCTGCCACATCAAACACAGACACCTGCACGTTCAGGGGTGGACTGTGTCATGAGCTCTAATATCTACTATTCTCCCTCCTCACTCACGGTGACAAAACCATAAACCTTGATTTGGCAAACCAGAAACTTTTGTGTTATCAAGTTGAAACAACTGAAAACTTTAAGTTCGATTAATGCAAAACATTGATTTGAAAACAGTTAAATTATTGAGTATATTTGACTTAATCAAGTGTGTTAATTTAACTTACTTACGTTATTTAAAAGAACTTAATTCATTTAAGTGTGACCAACTGAAACAATTAAGTTAAGTTGGTCCAACTTTTCCCTTTTTTCATGGCACATTTAAGTAACTTGAGCTCAAATGAATTAGTTTTCTGAANTAATATCTTAAACCTTTACCATTATATAAAGATCATTTAAATGGTTAGTGGTCAGTAAAGACATTTTCAAGATTTTAATGTCTATGTCTTTATTCATCTACACATTACACCTGGTGACTAAAACAGTTTACACGTTAACATGTTGAAAAACATTTAAAAAATCAGGCTCATCAACAGAAAAACATTGACCATTTAAACACACACAATGTTCAGGTGTCAAACTGGAGGAGCCTTTTTTCCACCCAATGTGTCCAGTTTTTGTGCATTCAAGCAAAACATCTCACAAAGATGTTGTTACTTTTTTAAACAACACCTCCACATCTTACTCTTGCTCATTTCTCAGAGCCTGCAGCTTCGGCTGAAGAACACCTTACACTCTGAAAAGTATTCCTGCACCGAAACAAATAATTTATGCAGAAACTTCAACTTTAAGTGATTAAATCACAGGTGACTTTTCCACATAACTTTATTACATTTTTTAAAGGTAAAATATTCTCAATCCTTTTACATCAATACACTAGTGGACAGTTGTTGCATGGACATGTATTTACAAGGGGCTCACTGCTGTGACTCTTTGTGCAACAAGTACAACTGTTACCCAATTGTTTAGCAAAGCTACAGCTTTCAAGTTGTACCCAGAATGCCTTTAAGATTGTTAACCTCACTGTTATTTTCACCGTGAATGAGGAGGGGGGGCAGTGGACATGAGAGCCTGCTGTATGTGGCAATATCACATACGAGCCACGGGCCGTATACTCTCCATGGTGTAGGCTGGCTGTACACACTCTACTGAGTGGACCAGCCAACTACTCCTCACAGTCATATACTGTAGTCCAACACACAGTACATGAAAGCAGCAACAAGTGCCAAGCAAAATCAAAGTAAAACATCCCAGTTCAAATGAAAAGCTGATAAATATCTACAGCTTAACAGTACCTACTAACTTGGTAAAGAATACCTAAGGGTTCTCCTTGGCCACGAGCTATGGGTCGGGACAAGGAATGGTTTGGAACAGTGGTACTCACTCCTCCCGTGTGTTGTCTGTATTCACGGACGACATGTTCGTATGGTCTGTGTTCGACAGATGTGAAGGGTCATTTCCGACGGACTGACGGGTACAGGATTGGCATAGGCAGGTTGACTGTCTCTTGCATGGAGGAGGTGAACTGTCTATGCTCTGCAGCATAGACCATCTCTGTTTCTGCACTCCATGGTGTAGGCTGGCTGTCTGTCTGCACCCCACGATGCAGTCAGGCTGACTGTCTATCCTCCATGGTGCAGGCAGGCGTGCTGTCCATGCTCTGCATCATAGACTGGTGCTGTGTCCACAACGGCTGGCTGCACCAAAGCATTCATGGCTAAGACTTATAGCTAGTATATCTCTGTCTATATCATATCATTACACTACATCATGTACTGTAATATGACATACAGTGAAAAACTGGCAGCCAAAAAAAAAGTAAAATAATTAGACCAAACAAAGGTTCAAATTAAGGGCTTATCCATAGTCATCAGGAATTGCACAGAACTAAACAAGGTTATTTCCTGTACCTCAACATCCAGAGACCGTTAGAGTGGTGACAGCTGGTCTGGTCCATGGAGGACAGACAGCTGATCCACACGACTGTATAGACAATCGGTGTACACTGTGGTGCGTGGACAGATCTAAACCACAGTGCACAGACAGTCTGTGTTGTGCTTGGGTGGGATCATGTACAGCAGGCTCTCATGTCCACTGTGTGCCCTTCTCACTCATGGTCACAAGGTTTGGTAAGGAATAAACTTCAGTTTGATTGTATCTACTCTATTTTTCCAATGCTTTTTACTCATTTTCTCTTTAGTTCACCAAGTTTTTAGTTACACATACTTAAGTAATTCAGTAAATCCATTGAATCCTTTCATTCNAGCAGCAACAAGTGCCAAGCAAAATCAAAGTAAAACATCCCAGTTCAAATGAAAAGCTGATAAATATCTACAGGAATTGTCATGGATGATTGAACCATTTCTTATGGATTCCCAAGAGGAACCGGTGCTCGATACCCAGCCCTGTTCCTTACCAAACCTTGTCACCATGAGTGAGGAGGGCACACAACAGACATAAGTGCCTGCTGTACAAGCATACCAGACACAAGCTGTCTACACTTCCCAGTAAAGGCTGCCTGACTGCCCATGTCCTAGGCAGGTCAACCTGCATAGGCAGGTTGACCGACTTTCCTGCATGGAGGAGGTGAGCTGTCTATGCTCTGCAGCATAGACCATCTCTGTTTCTGCACTCCATGGTGTAGGCTGGCTGTCTGTCTGCACCCCACGATGCAGTCAGGCTGACTGTCTATCCTCCATGGTGCAGGCAGGCTTGCTGTCCATGCTCTGCATCACAGACTGGTGCTGTGTCCACACTGGCTGTCTGCACCAAGGCATTCATGGCTAAGACTTATAGCTAGTATATCACTGTCTATATCATATCATTACACTACATCATGTACTGTAATATGACATACAGTGAAAAACTGGCAGCCAAAAAAAAAGTAAAATAATTAGACCAAACAAAGGTTCAAATTAAAGGCTTATCCATAGTCATCAGGAATTGCACAGAACTAAACAAGGTTATTTCCTGTACCTCAACATCCAGAGACCGTTAGAGTGGTGACAGCTGGTCTGGTCCATGGAGGACAGACAGCTGATCCACACGACTGTATAGACAATCGGTGTACACTGTGGTGTCACCTGTCTAGATTTGGTGTCACGTGTCTGTCAGACACAACACGAACCCACCCTAGTACATGTCGTCCGAGAGTACAGGTGTGTGTGCCCTTCTCACTCATGGTCACAAGGTTTGGTAAGGAATAAACTTCAGTTTGATTGTATCTACTCTATTTTTCCAATGCTTTTTACTCATTTTCTCTTTAGTTCACCAAGTTTTTAGTTACACATACTTAAGTAATTCAGTAAATCCATTGAATCCTTTCATTCAGATACGAATTAAAATGGTTCAAAAAGGTTTGTTTGACTTATTTTCAAAGCACTTAATTCTACTCAACATTCTTCAGTGTAAAAGTGTTTCAGCAATTAAATGAAGTAAAAGGCAGGAATTATTTGGAGTCCAAGGTGTACTGAAACTGAAGAAACAAGGTGATGGAGGTTAAAGTGACGTGACATATGAGAGGAAAATGTTTGCTCCCCCAATTTACCTATTATAGAACACAAGAAAAATTGTCGTGTAACATGGGACACCTGAAAAAAAAAGTTTTTCCAATTACCGATAAATGTAAATGTGTTGTTTCAATTCAAATACATATTTTATTGAAAAGGGGTATAAAAGTCGTTTGAGTCTTAACACTAAAATCAACAAAATTCGTTTGAGTAGGTAGTGACATAAGTTACGACAAAACGTCATTTTCATGAAACCATCATTAGGTTGGAAAGGAGCAGTATTTGACTTCTGGGTTGCAAACATTATTGAGTTGAAACAACTGAAACTTGAAGTTCTACATAGAGCTTTAAACTGGAGGGTGGGTCTTATATGTGTGGCCTAGCATCCGGGGCGGGTTGTCAGATTAAGGTATCTTTTGGGTATACCCCGGTACTATCTTGGGTGCCTGTTAGGTCCGGGGTGAAATGTCGAATTCACATTGGGTTCATATTTGGTGTAACCGGGGTGTATGTTTACGACCGACCCACCATTAGAAGTTGTCCATTTCTCCTCATGATGATTTTCACACTCCCCTCGGTTCAGCTGCACAGTAACAATGGCTTCTGGTGCAGGCCTCATGTCTGTCTCAGATGCATCAGGGTCTCCAACCCAGATCAGCAGGGTCTGCTCTTTCAACTCAGATAAAATGAGTTCAAATCTACTTAAACAAAATAAGTTTTTTGAACAAGCTTCAAATGATTAAAAAATACTTAAACGATGAAAGAAAAATGCATGTACTTAAATCTACTGAGTTACTACTACAGTTATTCATTTTTGAGTTAGACCAACTTCATCGAAATGAGTGCCTGCCACTTTTTCAGGGAATTAAGTTATTTCAACTCACTTCATTTATTAAGATACACTGTTTGGTTTTACAGTGTACTGTATCGGCTCAAATGTGAAAGGAAGCCATCCCTAGTTTTCTGTGATGCTGTCAGTCACTCAAAGACAAAATCTGAGCCTGTTAGAGCCAAAAATGATAATCCTGGATCCAATGACTGGATCCACTTTGACTGTGGGCATGAATCCAAATAAGAAAATCCAAAACTTCTCTCCCCTCGTTGAAGTCACTCAACTGTGCTGAGTAAATAGATAAATTATCAGCCTTGGCTCTTGTGTTTCTTTCATTTAGTTATTTTAGTCATAGGCCATTAACGTCAGCTGAAAATGAGGAACAGGAACAGATTGAGCGATACAGAAGAAGAGAAAGTGATTAAGACACAGATCAAATGCCACCACAGCCGGCAGTGATTAGCAGAAGGATCCCAGATTGAGATTTATGATACAGAAGAGGAAACAGATGCTTTGAGAAGTGTCACAGACAAACTGAGAATAACAAGAAATTAAGTTTATTTCCACAAACATGCTCTGGGGAGTAAATCATGGCAAAATATTTACTATCAGTTTATATAAAAGCAGAGTTGTTTTTCTTTCAGTTAGTCATTTATGTGGTTATGCATGCGAGCGTGTGTGTGTGTGTGCGTGTGTGTGAGATGTGGTACCTTCTTGATGAGGTCCCTGGCGTCGATGGTCAGATATGGCGGCAGATTGAGTTTACACTTTAAAATCTTATCGATGGTCTTCTTCCTGTTTTCAGCGGTGAACGGAGGCTGGAGGAAGAACATGAGACAGAGAGGATCATGGGAGAGAGTCAACACTGCAGGCTGCAGAACTAATGGAGGTGAATTATTTACAGCACTGGAGCACGATCACTCACTGAAACCTCTTATTTAATTAAACACCCATAAATGTTAGCGCTCACACTTCGTTGTGCAACAGTTTTCTAACTTTTCTAGCCAATCTAGTTTCAGAAGAACTGTGCTCCTGCTTACAGGAATTACTTTTAAATGATTTTTGTGTATTTTCAAACATTATCTGCCTTTCTCAATAAAATACTTCCCCTCTTTCAGCCCAGGTTGGATCTAGAATATGTTGATAATTTGTTCAGAAAGCTGCAGACTGCAAAGTCAGGGTGGTTAAAATTAAGTATAGAGCTTATCAAATGTAAAGAACCTCAGCACCTGCTGTGTTTGTCACCACTGCTTCAAATTAACTGGACATCACTGTTTACCAACATTTTTTATTATGTTTCTGTTATGGTCAATCTATCAGTCTGTGCAAAGTCTTTCATCAAAATGAGATTTTTATTTGTTGATATCCATGAAATCCCCAATGCACTGTTTTGAAAAAATAAAACACGAAAAAGAATAAGCACATTAATTATATATTTGCAAATTAAAAAATATATATATATTTTGAACAAGATTTGAATTTTAAGTTATGTTGCATTCCTACTCAGTAACATTTGTTTTAGCAGTTTATGCTACTCTTGATTCATTTCTGTCTTCTCAGTGAATTCCAGTTTTCTGGCTCAAATATGAGAAGAAAATAAAAAAAGAAAACATGAATTCAGTTTGAAAGCGCTCACTCCTGTTCAAAATGGTAAAGCAAGATGAACTCTCTGATAAAAAAGAGTCTGAATTAAGGAGCTTTATGGTGCTGGGTGGTTTCTTTTCTCATTTTCATGACAAGTGGTCCAGTGCAGTAGATTTATAAGTAGGGGGCCACCAGGGGGCGCAAGATGTCTTTAAAAATTGGAGGGGGGGATATGGAATTTATAATATAATATAATGTAATATAATGTAATATAATATAATATAATGCAATATAATATAATATAATATAATATAATATAATATAATATAATATAATATAATATAATCGACCCTGCTGGACCAAGGAGACAAACTGTGAAAAACTACCTTTACAAAAGGCACAATCTGAGTGGTAAGATAAGGTAAAAACAGATAAGAACATCAATAAAGCTTAGTTTGAGGGAGTGAAATTTACTGTAAAAGCAACAAAAACTGGCATTTAAAGTGGGATAAAACCTGAAAGTAGTGGTCCAAAAGCAACAAAAATTAGCAAGAAAATTTGGCGGGAACATTAAAAAATTTAGAAAGGAGCATAAATGGAGAAAAAGTGACTAAAAACAGTGAAAAGTGTCAAAAATGGGTAAAAAAACAACAGAAAATTGTGAGAAGGTATCAAAACATGGTCCAAAATTGGCAGACAATACGTGAAAAGTGTCTTAAATGGAGAAAAACAGTCACAGTTGTAGTGGTAGTGGGTTGTTGTTGTTGTGCTGTAATTGATGTAACTGTTCATGTCACACAATGTGTTTGTGTAAAATAACATATAAGATAGGAACCCAGACATAATCGCATAAAAATGTGCAATATTAGCATGGTACAGTTTGGAAACCCCTGGTCTAAACTATTTGTTGTAGTGCAGTAATTAGAAGAGCCAGGAGATGGCAGCACTGTGTTTGGTGCTGCAGAGAAGAGTTAGTGAATTCATGACCATTTACAGACCACAGGAGGGATGTGAAAGATGATGAATCTGATGTTTTGATTCACAGTTCTTTACCTCATATTTCATTATGTTACAGTCAAAGATGCTTTTAAATGTCTCTACGCTCTAGGTACTCCTTATCTTATAACTATTTATCTTCCGCAATTAAATTCTAAGATTAAAAACAAATATGTCAATTACCTGTGAGAGTATGTGAAGTCTTTTAGCTTCTCCATGCCTTTATGGGATGTGTTACAATGCAAAATACTGAAATCTGAGCAGGTCATTATATCTTATTTTTTAGTCAAATTTTTCTCATTATTGTTGATATGAGCCACATTCTACTTATAAGTCCAGGAAAATGTCTTACTATAGGTTATTTTAAGACAAAAAATTAGATCTGAATTGCTTGTAACAACTCAAAAAAATCTGCCGATGGGATAAGAAAAACGTTTCTCGTACTAGGACATTTTTCTAATTTAAAGAAACTTCACAAGCAAATTTTTATTATCCCATTAGTAGATTTTTTGGACTTGTTACAAGCAATTCAGACCTAATTTTGTCTTTTAAAAACTTGGAGTAAGACATTTTTATGAACTAGTCTGGTGAATGTGGCTCAAATCAAGAAAAATAAAACAATTTTTACTACAAAAAAGACATGATGACTTGCTTAGATTTCAGTTTTTGGAGTGTAGTATATTTAGGCTATTAGATGTAACCTAAGGATCTTTTGTTGTATTCATCTTGAACTAATTTTCTCATATTAGTTGAAATATCAGTATTTTTACAGCTATTTTTTTTTTATTTTACTGCTCCTTTTCTTCATTTAGTTCTTTTTTATCATCCAGTTCTTTTAATTATTACATTTTCTTATAATTTCACAACTGTCAAACACTGACTAGACTCCTAAGCCTTTAAAAGTTAATAAGCAAGTGCTCTATGTCCCATTGGTATTTAGAAAAAAAAACAAAAAAACTTCAGACTATTGTTGGCCAATTCTCAAAAAACATGAAATGAGATTCATTTGTAAAGAAAAAAATCTCTGGTTTGATCCGAATGTTTTCCAACTGTTGAGCATTAAAGAAGTTTCCTGATTGAACAGGTTTTGATTTGTCAATGTTTCTATGATCAGTAATTATTCATAATGACAATTAAAAAAAAAAAGCTCCAAAAATTAGTAAAAGACTAAAGCATGTCATCAACAAAACCGGAATCACTTTTGTTCTGCTTTGGCTTGAAGTTGAGTCTTGTTCCCTTCCTCCATCAGTCCCATGTTTTAGATTAACACCAAAAGAACATTCCTGTTATGACTTTCTAAGATTAGCAGTCTGCAGCCATTAACTCGTGTCCATCTACAGAGGTCTCTAGACAAAAACATTTGGAGAATTAGGGTGAGTCCATAGACTGTATAATGAGTGGACGTAACGACGTTCGGCTCAAACTGAAGCCTCCAGCAGTTGCCCCGCCCCCTGGTGTCTGGCTGCAGTATAGGTCATAAGCCCCGCCTCCCCATGTATTCCAGATATGAGCCGGGAAAACGTAAAAAAATTACGATACTCGTAGAAACGTTTCTCTCATCCTTACGCTAAAGTGGTATGACGATGTCATCCGGCTGCATGGTGTTCAGGTGTTTTTTTTCTGAGAAGTTGGTTTCTCATTAGTTATTGGACGTTAAAAACCACAATATAAGTTTCGTTTTACGATAGTTGACAGCTGCCGTTCGTGAGTAGTTTTTATCGGGGATATAAGAAACTTCGGGAAAGAGAGGCAAAAGGAGACTAAACCTTCTGAAGAAGAAGAAATAAATATTTTTATTTCTCTTTTTTACTTGGCTCCACCGGAAATTCTCTACTGCGCAGACTCTGGCTGCACAATGGTGGCTAGAGAAACGGGTTTTTTTGGCTTCAAAAACGTAGAACGGTGACAGGCGGAAGCACGCTGTCCATTCTATATACAGTCAATGGGTGAGTCCCATCACCATTCTCATCTCATCAGATCTAACTTACTGATCCGGTCATCATGTCGTACATCAAAGCCCCCAGACTCCACCAGTCCACTGCTCGGTTGTGACCAGACCGGGTCAGGATCTCTGGAGCCCTAACAAAAGAGGCAAGACCCAAAAGTCAGGTTCAGAGGATCAGTCTATCAAACATTTTCACCCACAGGTTTTAAAACCCTCTAGGTTCCTCCTCATAAAACTTTACAACCTTTTTATGAACTTATTAAAGTAATAAAAAAGAAACAGGCCTCAGTGAGAGCTGTGAGAAAGTAGTGCTCATAAGTTTACAGATCCCAGCAGAATTGATGATTTCTTGGCCGTTTCTCAGAGAATATGAAGAATAACACAAAAACTTTTCTGTGAAGACAGTTACTAAAAAAAAAATGAGTTGACTCTTTTTAAGTCATAATGATAACAGTAACTTTGTGTTAATGTTATCACAATCACTGAATATCTTCGATTATTGTTGTGTATGTTTAAAAACTGTTTCAAGTTTAATTTTGGGGAAAAGTGACAGCCTTATACCTGCTTCTTCATCAGTGATTATTGTCCTCACATGGAGTTTTTTTTTTCTGTGAAACAAATTTGTAGCGTTGGAGCTTTTGCATGCAATACTGATACAAGTTTAAAGTACTGAGTATCAGGCGGCACTGAGACCTGTTTCAATACTTGGGTTTGTAGAGATGAACTATGCCAGGTCAGAAAATGAAGCTGCACACTTTTTTGTGAAGTGTTTTATCAATACTGAATGCAAAAGATATCATGTTTAAGTCATCTGATCTATTTTAAATACTCTCCTGTCACGATAACAAATTTTAATGGACGATAACTTATCCTAGAAATTATTGGGATAAACAATACTGCTGTTTTGATACAATTTTAAACAAATATAATAATAATAATGGTATAGTAATGCAGTAATTTGGCTTGAATCTTGATTTTTTTATGGCTGTATCCCAATACAGTTTGTTGCATTTTGCTTAGTACATCTCAATATTTTGATTTCTCCTGTAAATCCCTAAATTAAATGTTCCATTCAGCCCTTACATTAATAAAATGACACCAGTTGATGATTCAAGTAGACCTTTTCGTCAGATTTCTAAAATTTGCGGCCCAAAGGGGAAAAATCAAAATCAAAGTCTCACGAACCTTTTATTCCATATCATAATTTATAGCTACGTACTTTTAGTTCCATTAAAATATTTCATTCAGATTTATTAATCTGGCTGAATGTATCACAAAACTGTCTCGATAGATTTCTTAAATTACACCATGAAGACTATATACATTTTTAAAATAAAATGAACTAAAGTTGGGGATGATTTAATCTAACTTTCATTTCCATAATTCAGCTACCTTGATATTGATGTTGGTGCTGAAAGGACTCTGTTAGTGACTTCTGTCTCTGAGCCTGGGATCATGGTAGTTTTGTAGTGTAATGTTAGTTTTACAGTGTGCTCTTATTTTAAAAGGCACAGGTTCATAACAAGAAGGTTAGTCTGGCAATAAAGTGAGACGTATGAATGTTATGTGAGACGTCTGTGGGAATCATTAACGTACAACACGACAGATCGAGGATTCTCAGTCTGTCTCTCTCTCTGGAAGCCTACCAATGCAGTAACAGCGGTGCAGACTTTCTTCAGTTGGTGAACTATTTTACATGCTGTCTTAGGATGTAATCTATTTTTAAAATTTTTTGGATTGATTCACACTCATCCATCAAATAATTGCGATAGTTTTCCACGGCCTCTACCATTAATTGTATCATGGACATAGTCCTGACATCACATATTTGCTTCTGATACAGAGTTTTGAATGGGGGTTGATGGAGAACTTTTAATGCTGAACTCAGTTGAGAGTTGTTTGAGTTAGTATGAAGTGCAGAGGTGAGTCCTTCGCCTCTTTACAGTCAACTACAGGGATCACAGCTGTCAGTGAAGCCAGTCATGAACTTACATGAACTTATATGAGCAAAACCTGAAGGTGTAATGACTCAGAAAGTTATCAGATATAAATGTTTTAAGTCACATCAGTATCTGAGCAAAGACGGGGGCACTTTAGATTGCAGGGTGTGTTCATGTTACCCACATGTACTCTATGGTGCCACAAAAGGTGTGAGTGACAGATCCATCAACTTACCTAAGGAATGTCTCCGGCTTTAGACAGTCGAACTACACAGGATCTCTCTCCTTTCAGTGCTAATTTCATTTCAGTGGCACTTTCAATGTGAAGTAGATCTAACACTCTTTCTCCTTCTGAGTCTCAGGTGAAAGCTGGCGTTTTTTTCGTCTGAGGTCTGTTTGATTGGTGTAGGACAAAAGTTCGTCTTTCGAGAAAAGAAAATGAGATCAGATATGAAATCGAAACTCAGAGGTTTCTTGTGGGTGCACGTAAAGTAAAGTGTGGGAAGTCTATTAAAAAAAGGGTTTTGAGTCTAAACGACAGAAACTAAAGACAATAGTAACTTAGTGTAGTGTAACAAAACGCATAATAAAGTGAATGGGACCACTAACTCGTACTACAAAAGTCCAAACTCCAGGGCCATTTACTAGGGCAACCTCACCTCCACTGGCTCCGCCAGGGTGATCTCACCCAGGTAGAAGCTACAAACACACAAGAATTATTTAAGTCAGGTAAACGTCAGACTAAACAAAAATAAAACAAGCAGGCAATTAACTATAGAGTCATTGTTGTGCTTGAGCTGGGTTCAAAGTAATGGAGGTTTCTGGAATCAGATCTGGGAGCTTGTTTGGCCCTGATGTTAGCATACAGCATACAAGGAATTTGACTTTGGTTTAACTGTGCTCTCTTTGTACAAAAAACAAGTAAGAATAAACATTAAATATCAAATATATAAAAGAACAGATATTAAGTAACTACAAATTAGAAATATTAGGAATACGATTTGTATATTATTATAAATGAAAAATCCAATCCAAGAAAATACACAACGGTAGCGTCTGGTAAAGCCAAAGGTGACAGCTTCAGTCTTAAACCTCACTTCAGCAGGCAGCAGATTGAGCCATTTAATTCATTATATTTAAGAGAAGTCCTTGTAAAAAAAAAAAAAAATCAAGTGAAGTTTGTGGTCGTGACTTGAAGAGAAATCTTTCATTTTAACTGTGTGAGATTACAGCAAAATGTTGATAGGTTTAACCTGGTTTGTTTAATGAAAAATGATTATTCAACCCTACAAAGTTCAAAATTTATAGCCTAACATGACATCTTAAAAAATCAAATGAACGAGCAAGTTGATGGTTTCTAATTTTCTTAACCTCTTGAACCCTGGCTTTTTTTTTTTGTCTCTGCTCAAGAAATGACAAATTGAATAGTTTTCCTCTGCATATACATGAGATCTATCTGAATTATCCGAGTGTCACAATAAAGGAAACACTAGTGAAATTTCCAGAGGTGTTAGTATTGGTAGGAGTGTCACTGGCTCAGAGTAATAACTCAAGTATGACTCAAAAAACCAGAAAGTTCAGTTGAAGTTTGACTTCAAGGCGTTTGCAGGTGAGTTTCTCCTGTTCAATCTTACAAGCAATATGACTTCATTTGAATATTATAATGGTGCATTTTATGTCTTTTGTTGCAAAGTGACCGTAAAGGGTAACTCTTCATAAAATACACTAGGGTGGTCACGGTATGAAAATTAAGCTCACGGTTATTGTGACCTAAATTACCACAGTTTTCAGTATTATTGCGGTATTTCTAAAAATGTGTTCAATATGTTCAGAAAGCACTGACAGACCTAAGCAAACGGAAATAGTTTCTAACAATCTAACATCGTTGATTTTATTTCAAAAATATAGGCAAAACCTTATAGAAAGTGAAATTATTAACATCATGGGAACAATGGTTCAGTATGTAAACAGCTGTTTTCGCCCGACTGTAGAGCAGAAACACGTTCTGCAGAGAAGATCACACCAAACAGGAAAAAGCCTCGAAACAAACAAAGCATCTGATCATTTCAAAATAAAACACCATGTTCCTGCTCCCAACTTGAGCAGACACTTGAGGATAACTCATGTAAACAGCTGATTGTCAGGTACATTTCCAGTAGCTGAAATTATACAAATCCAAAAATTCAAGCTGTACTTGTGCGTTTTTAGACGCAGGTGCGTTAACATTGTTTTCTGTTTGTTTGCTCAAGTGTCTGCTCAATTTGGGAGCAGACACTTCAGCATACTTTATGTGTGAATTGGGGGTTAGAGGGATAATTAACTCCTGAGCGCTGTTGTCTCCTCCTGCCGCCATGATTCAATTTCTCATCTCAATACAGTTTAAACAGAAAGTGGAGGCTACACAGTGCACCTGCGCAGCTAGTTGAGGAGATTCTGATCAAGTTGGGAAACCACGGTTTTTGACATGACAACGGTTATTTTTACCATCAGCATTTTTACCCGGGTTTACCGCAACACCGGTGACTGTTACATCCCTAAATTACACTCAGCCTTGGGTTTCTCAGTCAACTATGTCTTCTCTTTTCCGCTGCACTTCAGAAACTCTGGAAGCAAACTCTGGTGTTACTCAAACTCAAACTAACCTCATTTCTTTGCTTATTTCATTCCATCGAAGAGCTTAGTTAAGTCTTGGTTTCACTGTAAATACCAAATCAAACAGAAGCTTTAATCCTGTCTCAGTCTGAGTGACGCTTGGTTTATGCTCCCAGAGGTCTGCACAGCTTTGTGTCATCTATGAAAGACACCATTTTAGCAGTCTAGCCCCCCTTCCATGTTTTAACATGAACCGACACCCAAATCTGTGTCTGCACTCAGCGAACATCATTTTGCAGATTGTGAATATTTGTGATCTGAAATCCCTTTTCACTTGAATCACTGCTGGTTCTGCCTCAAATCTGAGTTTTCGTTTGAGAAAGCTCTTTTCTGTTCTGAGGTCTTGGTTTTGTGTTGATAACCTTACTTTAGTTGCGTGAGAAAAACCTTCAATAGGTTAATTTTGAGAAAATACTTTTTTGTGAAAAACACAGAGTTTTGTGGTGGAATGGACAAAAAAAGAGTAAGCAAATGTAAACTTCTTCTTCTCAAGTTCAGCGCTCTCGTGGACGTGTGTTTGCCCCACACTGCCCCCTGCAGTTTGGGAGCACACTCACTGTGCTGAGTGTTAAAAAGCATAGAAGCTACACACGTTCTCTTGTGCTGATTCCACATGAAATTTGTGGAAACCATAATCCATCCTTCACAAAGAAGCTTAAGTCTAGAAGTCTCGAAGTCTAGTTAACTCAGTGGTATGAACCCAAAATAGAGACTGACTTTCTTTTGATTTTAACTCTAATTGGCGATTGCCTGGATGAATTGTGTTCTGCCTGTTTTGCTCCTCTTACCAACTGTTTTTCCTGTGTACATCAAAGCCTGCTGACACAGGATTGATCAACACCACTATACAATAATTTGCTCATTTATTCTGTAAAAGCTATAAGCTGTTACCATGCAGTGTCCTCCATGAAGATGCCTTCTTTCTCCAGCTGCATGAATAATTCCCCTCCTGGAAAACAAAAAAAGCCCAGTTTGGTTTAATCAAGAGTTTTACCTCTCCATTCACCTCATTTCTCCTCTTTAACAATATCCATGCACTAAATTCAGAAAAGACACTTGATCAGTGTCTCACCGCTCAGACACTCCAGTATGAGGTACAGTTTCCCTCCAGTCTGGAAGGCGTAGAGCAGATCCACGATGAAAGGATGTCTCACCGTCTCCAGGATCTCCCGCTCTGCTCGTGTATGTGCCGTGTCTTTGGCGTTGCACACTATCTTAGCCTGAGGAGCAATCAGGGAGAGGAAGAGAGACGGAAAGAAACTGTTAAGGATCAGGAGCAGAGTAGAAAGAATGTTCTTAAGTTATGCTATAATATTGGAGCTGCTTTTAATAACTGTTGTAGAAATAAATAATAACTAAAAGAGAAAAAATGAGGGATTCAATTTCCTCTAACATTGGTGTCTTAAAGGTGAAGTATGCAGACATTTTCGATAGGTTTCGCTTCTCTGTTTACAAACTTACTGCTCACTGCTCAGGATAGCTTCTCCCACTCACTTTACACATCTACACACAAAGTCACATGCACACTTGGCACGCTGTGATTGGCTGGTCACTAGGCCTGTCCCAATAACAAATTTTGCTGGATGATAAATTGTCCCAAGAATTATTGCGATAATCGATAACATTGCTATTTTGATACCATTACCAGCTCATATAATAATAATAGTATAAAAGTGCCAGTACACCCTTTTAAAGATAAATAACCTTTTATTTCTTAAGATTATTTAAAATTGGAATTGTGTTGTGAAAAAATGACATTTTAAATATCCAAAATAAATCATCAACACAACCAAAAACTGTTAATAAAATGGACTGTCAGTCTCTGTTAAAAAAAAATGCACTTGATTAAAAACCACACAAAACTGGAACAATAAATAAAGTATAAAGTCTCCATAAACAAAATTGCACTTCAATATATGTTAAACATTAGGTTCAAACATTAAGATATTTTACAGGCAAAACTGCCAATCCAGTTAGGACCTTTGTAAATAAAAAATGCACTTGAATAAAAACCACACACAATCAAAAGCAATATATAAACTAGACCCTGTTGCGGACAAGAAAAAAACTCACAGCGATACAGCAAAGTTAATTCATCATCCAGTGTCTTTGGTGAATAAAAATTGTCATATCAACTTATCAAGTCCATTTTTCATTATTGTGCAATTAATTGATTTATTGATAATTGTGACAGGCCTACTGGTCACCCCCCATAACAACTCCTACTCTCTGCCCAGAAGCATCCCGAATCCGGTGTAATATTAACAAAACAAGTGAGGAGGGGGTCTATAAGGGAGTGAGGCACACATAGACACTGTCACACAAGTACAGAGGCCCAGAGATGAAGATTGAGCAGGATTATTCCTGTAAAAACTACATTTTTAATGTTAATGAAAAATCTGCATACCCTACCTTTAAGGAAGAGTATTGTTTTCATGTTGCCCCTCTGAGAGCTTAAGTCTACTGCTTCTGTCAGGCTGATGTCATTTCAGTAAGTGTCTCTTTAAGGCTGGAGCAGTGACTTCAAAATTCAACATGTTTGATGTGCAAGAGTGAAGTAAAAATCCCAATTCCTCTATGCTGCTAGAGTATTTTTTCCACTCATAATGAATAAAAACTGCAGCCATCTTTCTTTCAGTCAGACTCCAGGCTAGAAAAAGTACCTTCTTTAGGACTTTCATGGCAAATATCTTCCCCGTCTGAGGCCCCTGGACCTTCCTGACCTGGAAAACCTGAAAAAAAAATTTCACACAGTTTCTTATTATCATGACAGTGTAACGAACTGTAAAGCACAATGGTCTGATTCTATTACACACACAGACCTTTCCATAAGCTCCTTTTCCCAGCACAGTGAGCAGCTCAAAGCAGTCAGGACCAACTCTCTCACTGTCCCTGTTGACACTTTCACTGGTCAACTCCACCTCCTCTGTCTGGACACTGGAGGGGGCATGAAATGAAAAAAAGGGCAGTAGTGTTAATTAAGGCCTTTTGAAGAACAATGTTTGCACCTTTTTTTGTTGGTAGTGATGGTAACTTTGACATACTTCTCTTGTTCTGTCACAGGGAAGTCACAGATTTCATCCTACAAAGAAAAAAAAGAAAAAAGTGAGTGAGGTCAAAACTGGTGTGTCAGTCTCTAACTCTAGTGAAGTAAATCATTTTTGTTTTAACTGTTATGTCTATTTAAAGGTTGTAGGATACAGACCTCTGTGTCACTGAGGTCCTCAGTCTCCAGGTCGATGTCGAACACTCCTGCCATGCTAAAAGAACGAAAGTACAATCACTCATGTGTGTTTTCATTAAAACAGAGGCTCATTTACACCTTCAGGCCCATGAGGAATTTAACAGTGCTGTGCAACAATCTGACAAGCTCGCTTCCTGAAACATGCTGGCTATCATCGTAAACACTCATAACCCTTGACGTTACAGAGAAAAAGACTCAACTTTTGGTCACTAATTCATTGTATGAGTGCAGGTGTGAGATAGTGTAATTTTATATACATGCACTTTGAAAGTGTATTTACAGCCCCAGTTCCAGTGAAGTTGAGATGAGTAAAATGTAAATGAAAACATAATACAAGAATTTGTAAATCTTCAATTTATATTCAATTGAATACAACACAAAGACAAGATATTTAATATTCTAACTGATAAACTTTATTGTTTTTGTGCAAGTATTTGCTCATTTTGAATTTGATGCCTGCAAACGTTTTAAAAAAAAAGGTTGGGACAGGGGCAACAAAAGACTGGGTTGAAAAATGCTCAAAGAACACCCGTTTGGATCATTCCACAGGTGAACAAGTCCAGTGGAAACCAGTGAGTGTCATGATTGGGTAGGAAATACGACAATGGAGACCCTGGGACCGTTGAGCAACTGAAGTTGTCCATCAACAAGAATGGGAAAGAATTTGTGCTCCAAAGCTTCAACAATTAGTGTCCTCAGTTCACAAACCCTTATTGAGTGTTGTTAGAAGGAAAGATGATGGAACAGTGGGAAACATGAACCTGTCCCTTCGTTTTTGAGACCTATTGCGGTCATCAAATTCAAAATGAGTGAATATTTGCACAAAAACAATAAAGGTTATGAGTTTAAACATGAAACGTCTTCTTGTTGTAGTGTATTCAACAGGAGATAGGTTGAGGAGGATTTGCGAATCATTGTATTCTGTTTTTATCTACATTTTACGTAACATCCCAACCTCATTGGAACTGGGGTTGTAGCTTTTGACTTAAAAATACCACGTTGTGTGTCTCCACTGCTCCACTTTGACAGTTACAAAATAGTGTCGTAAACCCTGGATTGGATCGTCAGTGTTCTAAAGTGTTTAACTTGTATGATCCAGCGGTTTAGATGAGCTGAAGCTGTCACTTGGAGTTTAAGATTATGTACTGACACCTGTCAGAAGCATAAACACTGGCTGTTTTCGAATTTGCATACCATACTACCAGTACGTATTGATTTGCCCTAAATGTAGTATGCAGTATGGGAACAAATGTGAAGTTGCAGTATGCAAAAACTACCCGGATGACCTGCTGATCCGGAAAAATTTCTCAGTATGCATCGGACCAGTCTACCTGGCATACTGTTTTCCACAATGCAAAGTGCCTGGCGGCAGTTCTGAATTGAAAATAACAGAAACTGGGGAAAGTTTGGGCGAAATAGTGGAATCAAGTGTAAGCACCAAAACATCTTTTAAGTGGGTACTTACATTGTATACATATTCCAATTAACATATTTGAAATCATGCATACATTACCAGAAACAGTTTTTCCATCATCTCTAAAAATAAAACGTCAATCCACTCCAGATTATTTTCAATGAATAACATATGGAATAATATTACAAATCAAATATGATGAATTTTGCTGCAATATACATCCACATTTAAACACAGACGTCCTCTGCAGTTATTACGAAACACCATAGGTTCCCTGGTAAAACTAATGCAGTTTAAAGCGCTTGGACCTAAAATCATTTGTAATAACTGTAGAAGACGTCTGTGTTTTAATCCTGGTCTGTACGGTAAAATTGCGACTTTACAAACCTGATAATTCAAACTTTTTCCTTCAAAATTTAGAGGTTTTATTCATTCAATATTTATAATATAACTAAATGATAATAAATCATAATTAATTATAATAAAGTCAGGAAAAGAATCTATCATCTTTACTCTTCCATTCCTCAAACTGGAAACCAGAGTAACAAACTACCAAACAGACCAAACAGAACTGTCATACTACATTCAAATACAGTACGCAGTATGCAGTGCTTACTACATACTGCATTAGAAAGTAGTATGTAGTAGGTGAATTCGAAAACAGCCACTGTCATCACTGTAACTGTGATGAATGGTGTGTCTGAAGCAGAGAAAACATCAAACACATCAATAATTGGATCATGGAAACAGGTCAGGGTGGGAACAAGTAAAACGCAGGAAGTAGTTTATCTGGTCAAACCTAACCGAACATATGTCAATACTCAATAATGAAGTTTCTAAAACCATAACACTTCTCCAACTTTATGGTTGTAGTAGGTATGAGATATGTCATACCGAGTAATTTTCACGGCCACATCAGTATCACCGCTGACATGTTTTGACATGTTTTGACATGTCGGCTGATTAATTAGACTGGTGGCAACAACAATAACATATGACATTTCCTACGCTTATTTAAGTTTACAAGCGATAAACTACAACTCCAGAGTTTTCTTTCCCAACAACCAGCCCTGTTTAAAACCACAGGAGCTGAAACTGTCTGACCGTGTTGAACGTTTCAGTGTTTGACAGGTAGCAAACAAACATGCTAATGCTAAGTAGCATTGTTACCTGTAACCGCTGCTGCAGCCGCTGGTTCCTCTTTGATTTCAGCCCAAAGTCACACACAGGCACTTACATTTCTGTTCTTATGCTCTTCATTCAGGGATCGATAAAAACACGGAGCTGTTTAAGTGACTTTCATGCTGCTTAAAACAACGTGATAGCGCCGAGACGATGGTGTTGTTGTCGCGGGTTTGAACTTTAACCTCCTACGTCATCAAAGGGTCCGTACAGGAAAAACAGATGGCGTCCAATCCATAGACTGTATAGTCAATGGTCCAATCAGTGCCTAAACATTGATACAAGTAATAATAATAATAATAATAATAATAATAATAATAATAATAATAATAATAATAATAATAATAAATTGGTTGTTTTGTGTTTTTTCTGAGCGAAATTATGTCACATGTAGAACAATCACATTGCTTTACATTTACTGTACCATTCGTTTGTTATGTCAAATTCAAATAACTGGGTTGAAGAGTGAGGCAATCGTTATGAATCCAATTTATCACCATCATTTGAATTTATTAAACCAGATAGTGATTATATGTTGTCATATGTGTGGTGAATTATATCTTGAAATATATCATATAATTTCATAGGCAATTTAATGATAAAAAAAAAAGAATAAAGAAACGAATAAAGTAATGGAAAGAAAAAAATAACCCTTATCATTTGGCCTTTTTNAGACGACTTCTCAGCCACCTTGTATGTCTTTCAAAAGCGGCTCTTTTAAACTTTATTACCTGCCATCATCCTCTGTGGTTGTGATCACAAGTTCACAATTAGCTCGGGATCAGGTGAGCATAGGGCAACTGTCTTTAAAGCGCTGAGATTCTAGCTTATCTAAACTGATTGTCTTTGCTACTGTGGCATGAATTTTGTGACCCCCTCAGAATTGCCACTTCTTTGCATCCTACATCCATTGGACCAGGATACAGCTTCAAAAAACAGCCTTACAGGTAGCTGAGGGTCTTTTAGAAACCTCTAGTTTGATTCTTGACAGCTCTCACCTCTCAGCTAAATAATGTTCAACAAGTTTTTCCTCCTCTGGGTTTTCTCCTTTGTTGACTTTTTTGTACACAAGTCATAAGTCATAAACACAGCTGTTATCATCTGACAGGGAGGTATCTGAATCACTATTTCCAACCCCACTCATCCAGTCACAGCTGGTCTATAGGAACGAGGCAGTGTGATTAAATACAGTTAAAACTATGCTTTCCTGACAGCAGACAGTCCCTGTGGTCAGTTCACAAAGTCTGAGCCATGAACTATCTTAACCTAAACCCTTTAAAGTCTAACAGTGGTTATCTGAGGACATAGGTTGAGTCATCTTCAGGTGTTGTCCTTCATATTTGCCAGTTTTACCTTGGTCATATCCTGTCTCCAGACAAGACTCCCCCTCTGTAGATCAAAACTCAGAGAAGCAACTCCTACATCCTGCTTGTATTGTTATACCCTCTCTTTCCATAGAAACTTATTAACCACAGAGATATCCTGTTTCCTTGTTTATCAGGTATGTGACCTTGCATACAGTGGCTTTTTGCATCTGTTTCTTGAGTATGAGAGCTGTACCTAGCACAATGTTAAGAAAACAATTTCTTTATTAAAAACACTTTACCATTCCTTTTTATTGAGTGATCTATAGCCTCCCAGGAGCTTTAAACCTTCTTTTACTGGTTGTAAAACATGACTATGAGGAGCACAAATTATAGTGAAATTAGATCATAACGTATATGGGTCAATGCCAAAAAGAGGGTCTAAAAACGTATTTTTAAAAAGTTCTTTGAAAATGGATAAAAACATATTTCTGAGAGAAGAATTATGTTTTCTAACAGATTTCAGTAGATGACCAACATTTCAAAGTTTTTAGGTTCATTATTTTTTAGTATTTTTAATTTGAGCACCCAAAAATGTCAGGTGGCGCAACCAAATATATGAAAATATATTTATATGTTCCTGTTATTTTTTCGGTGTGAAATTATTGGCAAGTATCTCTCAAGTGTCTGTAGTTACTCATACATTTTCATTTTGTGTGTTTCATTTGTTTTATTTGTGAATAAGATAAATACTTTTATGTTAAAATAACATTTCACATTATTACATTGGTTGTACCACCTGACATGGAAATTGTTCCAGTCACCAATGAAGTGAAAAAACCTTTTTTACCAGTATTTCAGAGAAATCTACAAACTTTTCCACTTGGTCACAAATGTCATGTGGGGTCCTCTGGCTGATGCAGTTTCCTGTTTCCTGTTTTATTCTCTTCACTTTAAAATAAAAGTCTAATGTTACGGTTGCACCTCCCTGACATTTGACAAGGTGAAAATTACGGGACAAAAGTTTTTTAAATTTCTCAACAGCTTTAAAATTATTTTTATTCGCAAAGAATGTTTTATTTAAAAAGGTTCAAGCATAAAATAATGCCACTGTTTTTTTAATTTCCATTTACAATAACTGACATTCAATTGTTAGAGTTTAATTACTGTGGATACTTGTCTGGACGGTTGCACCACCTGACATTTTGGGGGTTTGAGGTACCAAAACACAAAAAAACATGTTATATATTAATAGTTTAAAGATGTGTTCAAATAAGACAGGTTTCATAGAATAAAGAAATACATGTGATGAAATACTCAATTCATGATGGAAGGATATATTGCTCTCAGACACAAAAAAAAGGGACGTCATGTCATTGACCCATACACATTATTTCAGTAGGAATGTGTATTTACTTATGTTGGAAGCCTAAGCAGCCCACAATGCTAATAGTAACTATATTTGTTAATAAATGATTAAATCTATAGTCTATACTCTATGTTCCTGACTGAAGTATTTTTGTGGTTTGGTGGTAAAGCTACAAATTCATGACTATGTCATTTGAAGATTCCATCTTGTTGAGACGCCAGTCAACTTGACTCTTTTCCTCTTTAGTCAGGTCATTTTTCTCGTCTATAGTCAAAGTTAATTCTGACTTGCATAGCATTGTGACGTACATATAAGCACACATTCAAGATCTTCTTAGGTTCAAACAAAAATGGCTTTGTTAAAGTGAAAGGCCTTAAATGTATTACACTAATCCTTGGCTGACATAATCTTCTGGTGCAACATTGGATTGGGTTTGAGTTAAGCTGGCTAAAGAATTCTCACTAGTCATCAAAAGTTATATTAGCTTGCTCATGGTTTATGAAACCTTAGTTTCAACATGTCCAGTGATC
>RPOG01001274.1:126190-165582 GCA_008086565.1 Thalassoma bifasciatum
TCATTTGAAGATTCCATCTTGTTGAGACGCCAGTCAACTTGACTCTTTTCCTCTTTAGTCAGGTCATTTTTCTCGTCTATAGTCAAAGTTAATTCTGACTTGCATAGCATTGTGACGTACATATAAGCACACATTCAAGATCTTCTTAGGTTCAAACAAAAATGGCTTTGTTAAAGTGAAAGGCCTTAAATGTATTACACTAATCCTTGGCTGACATAATCTTCTGGTGCAACATTGGATTGGGTTTGAGTTAAGCTGGCTAAAGAATTCTCACTAGTCATCAAAAGTTATATTAGCTTGCTCATGGTTTATGAAACCTTAGTTTCAACATGTCCAGTGATCCTCCAGATCTTCAGAACAGATTTCCCCCACAAACAGAGGTAGGGGGGGGGGATTCTTGAAGTAGGAGCCAAAGTGCACTCAATGATGTGAAGTTTAAAGAAGCAAATTAAGCTCATTTTGTCAATCTGAGAGTGAATGTGGCTTCAAAATTACATTTAAATGCATTTTCTAAATAAGTAATTAGCTCTTGATTTGATCTTATCAGAAATACTGCCAGTCAGACCTTTCTTTCATCACAGAAAGTGGCTAAAATTTTAACTTGTACTTTTCTATTACAATCGATTTTAATGCTATTTCTTTTCTTTTTTTTACATTCAGCAGGCAGTCTGACTCTCCCACACATTACAGGCCTATTTCATTTGATAAGATCACTGAGGTCCTCTAATGCTTCCGCTTTCAATGTTCCTCATGTACTTCACAAAACAGGAAGTCTCTGCCCTTGGAGGCCAAAACATTAAGCTCTATTTGTTTCTAAGCTTCAGACCTACTTTTTGAATCTGGGTTTATCTCAAAATGACATCAATTACTTGTATTTACTCTATTCATTTGGTTGAATATTTAATTATTTCAGCTCTTTTTGTTTATTATTTTTTATTACTGTTGTTGTTATTGTTGCTGCCTCTTGTTGTAAAGCCCTTTCAGCATGAAAGAGGCTGTAATATAGTTGTGTTGTTTTATACAGTTTATGGTTGATTATCGTCAATTTTGCAAGGCGCTGTTTTGGAAAAGGATTTTAATGATTAATGACAGTTAGACCAGGACTGGACCTCAAAATTACTTCCAAAAATCTCTGATTGTGACACAGCATAGTGAGCTGCAATAACTGGGACACTGCCCATTTCTTTCATCATATTCCAACTGTCCACAATAGTTCCTCTAAGTCAGGTCCGCACCTACAAGCTGTGTTGGGTGAATCTTTTTTGAGCTCATCAGAACATTTGAGAACATTTTCCTTTACAGTGTGCATATTACAAAGCGCACTGAGAGGCAGCACGTGCATAACACCGCCAGAGTATTCCGCGCGTCAGTCCGCGCCTACAATGCACACTAAACATATTGGAACGCGTCCAACGTGCGGCTGTTCGCCTGTGGGGGCCCCCACGGCATCAAGATGCAGAAAAATATACGACTGAACTCACTACACTTCAGGGAGACGGTGTCGACACAAAACGATATCGCCCGAACAGGGACTTGAACCCTGGACCCTCAGATTAAAAGTCTGATGCTCTACCGACTGAGCTATCCGGGCTTCGAAAGATCGAGTCATGACCGTATTATTTGGATTTTACTGCATGTTACCGTCATGCTGTTCTCCACTGCTACGTCATGTGCCTCTCAAAGTCACGCAAAGCCCTTGTTTTAACATGTCCACGTTTCCACGCTTCAACAAACAAACAGGAATATTTCGTGAAAATATGTAACATGCAACCAACGCTGGTGTGTGACGACGAGTCTCAAACACTGTTCAGTATCAAATTCAAACAAAGCCGTCAAATGTTTCTCATGGGACTCGAGGACTCGGTGTCTGTGTTCGAACCCATCAATCATTTCACCCTTACTCCATTATTTCACTAATTATTTGAGAGCATCAAAGTTTTATGTGAGTGGTTAACAAAACTCAACCTGAGCTGAAAAGAGCGTCATCACTTTTGTGTTCACTGTTACATTCACCAGAGACAGAAAACACTTTCACAAAAGTCAAGGGAAAAGTTTAGTAGAAATCCCCCCCCCCTTTTTTTTTTCTTTCCTTCATTCTTTTTTTTTTCATTGATCTTGGCAGAAAAAGTCTAAAACAGACATGGTCAACCATAAGCTAGAGTATGAATGAAAAATAAAAAAGAAAAGAAAATTCAGTACAACTATGTTGCTTTTATTTCCAAAAGCACAACGTTTCCATTATTTATATATGGTGTTCTTTTGTACATGAGCCTTGTGTAAACAGCAACAGGTGATGAAGTTCAACAAAACCAAGTCCAGGTTGTCTATCATTGATGATCACCCTTCAGCTGTCAANTCAGAATTCTGACTTTAATCTCAGAATTCTGACTTTAAACTCAGAATTCTGACTTTTTTCTCAGAATTCTGACTTTTTTTTTTTTTTTAGATTTTTTTTTTTTTCTCAGTGGCCCTAATCCTCTTCCGTAGGATCCGGATTCTATCATTGATGGTTTTAAAGACAAATACAAAAACATTTTTAGCCCCAAATATCTCTCATCTTTCTGAACCATTTCATAACTTAAAATCAGTCTTGTAAGAATGGTCTTATTACTCTTAATATGGGCCACATTTAACTGAACAGTCCAGGAATGTCTTATTTCAAGTTATTTTAAGACAGAAATGCAGTCTGAGTAGCTTGTAACAAGTCAAAAAAATCTGCAAATGGAAAAAGAAAAATGTGCTCATTAAGTTTCTTGAAATTAGAAAAACGGAAAACACATGCTGAAGTACTCAAGTGGGAGCAAAAATACACTGAAGTGTCCTCTTAAGAGCCAAAACAGGTGCTTTATGTGCTTTTTTTGTACTCTTTCGCCCCTGCTCTTCAAATGTCTTTACACGCCACTGATCAGGAGAGTCATGTTTACTGCTCTGCACTGTTTCAGTTTTCTGCCATGACTTTAACCTGAATGAATCAGTGAAAACATTTATTGGTCCGAACACTCGAAGAGTCCTTGAGTGTTTATCCAAGTTTAGTGACAAAATCTTCTCAATAAATGATTTTAATTAACTGGTGTAGCTACAAGAACTACAGATAAATTCAGGCAGTCGTCAACATTTACCTCGGTCACTCTGAGTCGTTGAACCCTGAGATTTTGGCTTCTCATCAGGAGTATTCTGGGTGAAATAAAGGTTAGATTGAAATAATAAACAGTGGGGGAATAATGCATCACCTACCTGATATTAAGGAAACTTGGTAAACAGTCAGAAAGTAGCAAAAAAATGATGCAAAAGTGGCAAAGAATGATAAAAAATGACTAAATTGGGCAAAGAAATGGGGAAGACTTTTGGAAAATAGTTGGAAAGTAGCAAAATAAGATCCAAAAATGCCAAAATATGAGTGAAAAGTAACTACAATTGGCAAAAAGCAGCAATAATTGGCAAGAAAATAGGGAGAAAATTAGGAAAATAGTCAGAAAGTAGCAACAATGATCCAAAAGTGGTTTAAAAAACAAGCATCGCAAAGTAACCAAAATGGGCAAAGAAGCAGAAAAAAATGGGAGAAAGCTTGGAAAATAGTCAGAGAGTAGCAAAAAATATCCAAATGGGCAAAGAAGGAGAAAAATTGGCAAGGTAATGGGGAAGAGTCTCGAAAACGGTCAGAATGTAGCGAAAAAATGATCTAAAAGAGGCAAAAAATGAGCTAAAAGTAACTCCAATTGGCAAAGAAGCAGCAAAAACCTGGCAGGGAAATGGGGAGAAATCTTGAAAAACAAGAAATGATCCAGTATGGGTAAAAAAGAAGGAGTGAAAGTGCCTTAAATTGGCAAAGAAGCAGAAAAAAATTGGCAAAAAAAGTCGAGAAAAATCCTGGAAAATAGTTGGAAAGTAACAAAAAATGATCCAAAGGTGCCAAAAATAGTAAATACTATTGGCAAAAAGCAGCAAAAATTCGCAATGAATTAGGGGCGGAAACTTGGAAAACAAAAAGTAGCGAAAAATTATCCAGAAGTGGTAAAAACGACTAAAATGGGCAAAGAAGCTGTAAAAATTGGCATGGAAATGGGGAGGGATCAATTGTTTTGGTAACAACAAATGTTAATCTTTTCAATTCTGTCCTTTGAAACCACAAGATAAGATGCACGTGCAGTTTTTTTTTGCAAGCTTTCAGTATTGATCAGTGAGTGAAAAGTAAAATAACAGACTCAGTTTTTCTTGCTCTTGTCTGAGAAATAACTCGCCTGAAAAGTCAGACAGGAAACACTTACATACAATTTACAGCAACTGATTGATTCAGCAGATTTTTATTTAACTGGACAATAGTCGATTCAGACTCAATTTTCTGCTTATATAATAATCAAAATGTAGTTTTTATCCCAAAGGTTAAGTGCAGATTTTCAGTAGTTTGTTTTACTTTGGCTGAAGTGAATAAAAAGTCGACAGTTTTCTCCGTGTTGTGTAAATCCTCTGACTCTATCCTGCAGTGTTTGAGAGTTGCTTAATTTTCATTTCTTGGCCAGGTGAGTCTGAAAAACCTCGGGTCTAAATCCCAATGAGGCTTCACTCAGTTTAGAAAAGGATAAATTGCTCTGTACGGTTCATTTCAGACACAGAAATAAAGGTTTGGCAGTTTTGGAGCCTGAATGTTTCCATGTGTCAACTCCATGTCCTGTTAAAGCAAAAACTCAATGATGTCATTTCCTCCTATTCTCACAATTCACTCACCAACTTTCTTTAGACAAACTGTTCTCCTGGATTTAAAAAAGCTCCAGAGTTTGTGTTGCCGTTGTGTTCGCACATTTCCTTGGCAGTTCCTCTCGCCGCAGCCAGATGTGGCTCTGGAGTTCACATCAACCGAGGGCACGAGAGCGCGTCCAAACCCAAACCCAGAGTCGCTTTCTCTGCTCTTTTCTTTCCAGTGTCTCCTCCAAAGGACCTGACCGTCAGCGAGGTCACCAGCGAGACCGTGGATCTGACCTGGAACAACGAGATGCTGGTGACGGAGTATTTGGTGACGTTTGTGCCCACGAGTCCAGGAGGTCTTCTTCAGGATTTCACCGTGTCAGGAGACAAAACTGCCGCCACCGTGAAGGAGCTGGAGCCTGGACTGGAGTATCTGATCAGCGTCTACGCCGTCCTGAGCAACAAGAGGAGCGTTCCCATCAGCGCCAGGGTCGCCACAGGTACATCAGCTGACTCACTCGCACGCCACCATCCGTTTGGGAGGATATTCAAAGTTGGTTTATCTGTAACATGTTTTCAAACTGTTGCTCCAAAGTGGTCTTTGCTGATTCTCTCCCTGCCTTTGTTTTACTCGTATGCACACAAAAAAGCCAGAAAGTGTGCTCTCTCTTCCTTAACTTGGCACCAATTTACTTGAAAAAAGGAAAAAGTGTGCTCTCCCCGCCTTAACTGATCATGTCTGCAAATAAAAGACAAGAGATGTGCTCTCCCTGCCTTTATTTTGCATGTATGCACATGAAAAAGGAAGAGGTTTACTCTCCCCTGCCTTGGCTTGTTTGCAAATGAAAGACATTAGAGGTGTGCTCTATCTTCGTTAGCTTTTCACAAGTATAAATGTGAGAGATTTGAGGTGTGTTCTCTCTGCTTTGGAATTTCATATGTGCAAGTGAACAACAGAGAAAGTTTGCTCTCCCTTCCTGACTTTACATGTATGCAAATGAAAGAGAAGATAGGTGTGCTCTCCCTTCCTTGCCTCTGCTTTTCTCATTAAACCATCTGGAGATGTGCTCTACCTGCCTTACCATTTTGTTAATGCACATGAAAGAGTCAGAGGAAGTGCTCTCCCTGCTTTACTTTTTTAAGCATGCACATAAGAAAGTCTGCAGATTTGCTCTACCTACCTTTGGGTCTTATGTACGGAAAAAAAGGGACAGGAGATGTGCTTTACCTGCCGTGGCATGTGTTCAAACACTTTAGCATTTCATTGATGAACAACAAAGAGTCTAAAGATGTGCTCTCCCTACCTTTGCTTTTTATATTTGCAGAAAAAAGAGTCAGCAGTTGCTGCCCCTGCCTTGGCGTCTCTTGTATGCAAATAAAATATGTAGGAAATGTGTTCTCCCTGCCTAAACTTTGTATAAGTCAACATAATAGAGACAAATATATATGCTCTCTCCATGTTATCTTTCCATTTATGCACTTTTATGAGCAGAAGTGTGCTCTCCCTAACAATGCATATATGTTTGCACATTAAAGAGTCAGGAGATGTGCTGTCCCTACCTTAGTTTCTTTTTTAAGTACACATAGGAACATCGGAAGGTGTGCTGTCCCTGCATAAGTGATTATGCACATTTAAGAGTCAGTAGATGTGACCTTCTTTCTTTTTCTTTTCAATTATGCAAGGTAAGTAACTGAAGATGTGCTCTTTCTGCCTAAGTGTCTTAATTATGCACATATAGAGTCAGAAGGTGTGCTCTCCCTGCACCAGTGTCTTAATTTTGCACATTGAAGAATCAGGAGGTGTGCTCTTCCTGCCTTAGTGTCTTAAATATGCACATTGAAGAGTCAGGAGGTGTGCCATCCCTATTTAATTGTCTTTATTTTGCACATTGAAGAGTCAGTAGTTCTTCTTTTCCTGCCTTAGTTCCTCAATTATGCACAGTTAAGAGTCAGTAGTTGTGCTCTTCCTGCCTTAGTGTCTTAATTATGCACATTGAACAGTCAGTAGTTCTTCTTTTCCTGCCTTAGTGTCTTAATTATGCACATTGAACAGTCAGTAGTTGTGCTCTTCCTGCCTTAGTGTCTTAAATATGCACATTGAAGAGTCAGGAGGTGTGCCATCCCTATTTAATTGTCTTTATTTTGCACATTGAAGAGTCAGTAGTTCTTCTTTTCCTGCCTTAGTTCCTCAATTATGCACATTGAAGAGTCAGGAGGTGTGCTCTTCCTGCCTTAGTGTCTTAATTATGCACATTGAAGAGTCAGGAGGTGTGCTCACTCTTCTTTTTCATTTCAATTTTGCAAATTAAGTAATTTAAGATGTGCTCTCCCTTACTTAGTGTCTTAATTGTGCATTTTAAAAAGTCAGAAGTTGTGCTCTCCCTGGCTTAGTGTCTTTAATTAGCACATTTAAGGGGCAAGAAGTGTGCTGTCCTGTCTTTTTCTATTCCTGTTTGCAAATTAAGAATTGAATTTGTACCCACCCTGCCTTAGTGTCTTATTTATGCCCATTAAAGAGACAGTAGGTGTGCTCTCCCTAATTAATTGTCTTTATTATGCACATTGAAGAGTCAGGAGTTCTTCTTTTCCTGCCTTAGTTTCCCACTTATATACATTGAAGAGTCAGGAGGTGTTCTCTCCCTGCCTTAGTTTCTTCTTTATGTATAAAGAGTCAGAGGGTGTGCTCTCCCTTCTTTTTCTTCTCAATTAATCAAATTAAGTAATTGAACATGTGCTCTCCCTGCCTAAGTTTCTTAAATTTGCACATTAAAGGGTCAAGAAGTGTGCTTTTTTTCTATTCATTTATGCAAATTAAGAATTGAAGATGTGCTCTCCCTGCCTCACTCCATTAAATTCCATATAGGCAGATGAAAAAAAGGCAGTGAGCTCCTAGAGCAGAGTCTCACCACTTCATCTAACTTTTGCATGCTAATAGTTTCTCTCTCTGACTAAACTTGTCCTGACTGATTTCTTTTTCCTGTCTCCGTTGGTCCAGCTCTGCCGCAGCCACAGGGCGTAATATTCAAATCGGTGAGAGAAACTTCTGTGGAGGTGCAGTGGGACCAGCTGGACTTCCCCTTTGATGGCTGGGAGATCTATTTCCGCAACACGGTCAGTTTCCCGCCTGAAGCTCCGAGTGTGATTTTATGAAGCGACAGGGGAAAAAGTGAGAGGTTATGAGCTCTGCCTGCTCATTGGAGTCTCAGCAAAACATGGATTTATTTCAGTGCGCACCATTAAAATTGCTTTGACGTATGGAAAACCTCATCGAGGGCAAGTCTGGAGCCGCGGGTAAATCCTCCGCCTCCGATCCGAGCCAGGAATTCTCTGGAAGTAAACGACTGTGCCAACTGATAAGTTTCTCATCTGCTGCAGAGTTTGTGTCACTTTTTAATGCACCGTCCCTCCCTGAACTCTGCATTAATTCTGATGACGGGCTGTGTGTGACATCAGTTGTGTCAGCGTTGTGTTGTTTTGGTTATCAGCGCTCAGACACATTTCCTGCGCCGCGGCAGATGAAAGTTTTTACGTAACACAGACTGATGTGTCATCAGAGCTCAATTTGACGCACGCAGCAGGGCTCCAAAAGTTCTGGAAAGTGGTTTCTGAAGTGTCATGGAAACAGAAATGACTTGCAATTTGTATTATGCAATCAGGCTGCCAAATATAACACATTTACACATTNGCCCCGCCCCCTGGTGTCTGGCTGCAGTATAGGTCATAAGCCCCGCCCCCTGGTGTCTGGCTGCAGTATAGGTCATAAGCCCCGCCCCCTGGTGTCTGGCTGCAGTATAGGTCATAAGCCCCGCCTCCCCATGTATTCCAGATATGAGCCGGGAAAACTTTAAAAAATTACGATACCTGGTAGAAACGTTTTTCTCATCCTTACAATAAGGTGGTATGATGATGTCATCTGGCTGCATGGTGTTCAGGTGTTTTTTTTTCTGAGAAGTTAGTTTCTCAGTAGTTATTGGACGTTAAAAACCGCGATATAAGTTTCGTTTTACGATAGTTGACAGCTGCTGTTCATGAGTAGTTTTTATCGGCCTATATTCTTTGAAGCCCTTTCTCGGTTTTCCTCTGATTTGGAAGACTTCTTCTTCTTTATTTATAAAAATAAAGAGAAAAAATGAACCGAGGTGGCCTTTAAGAGATGACGCGTCACTCTGGCTGCACAATGGCGGCTAGAGAAACGGGTTTTTTGGCTTCAAAAACGTAGAACGGTGACAGGCGGAGCCACGCTGTCCATTCTATATACAGTCAATGGTTAAGAATCAAAGATAGCTCTTTTTGTTCTTCAGTTTTTATATGCAAAAATACAATTTAAAAAGTCCAGTTTAGAAAAAGCAGGAATGGATGTTAGGTTTTGAGAAGAGTCAAAATTCGACAACTTATCGAAAAATCTTCTTTTTATTTTTTTGCCTCTGTGTTTATTTCTCATAATTTCAACTTAAATCTCAGAATTTTGACTTTCTTTATCAAAATTCCAACTTTTTATTTCAAAAACTGCCTTCATTTCAAAACGTAAACTTTTGATCTTAGACTGTTGTCATCTTAAAATTTTGACCTTAAATGAGAAAGTTTGGACTTTTTTCCACATGATCTTAAACTTAAGAAGTTTCATCTCAAAATCTTGACGTTTTGTCTCAGAATTTTATCTTAAAATATTGACATTTTATTTAAAGTCGGAATCAATTCTTACCTTCAGTTTTTATTTTCATCCTCGCATTAGAGCAAAAGCTTTTGATGTTTCAATGGTTTGATGTAATCTTCCGTCAAGTTTGTAAACGTTACTGTACATTGTGAAAATTTCACTAAAGTTTGATTTAAAAAAAATCGTGAATCCAATTGAAGTCGTTATATCTACCAGAAAAATCGCAATTAGATCTTTTTCTAAAATGGTTCAGCCCTACATCCCACCATCATTGTTGTGCAAATTATTGAGCTTTTTCTGTCGCTGCCCCTAAATTGTGGAACAAGCTCCCACTCCACATCAGGACAAAGTCTGAATTCAGTCATTTTTCTCCTGACCCTTATTTCAAAGAAGTGAAGAAAGATAATGAGTAGTTATTGATATTGACGGATACGAAACTCATATATGGTGATACATTTTTTAGACATATCAGCCAGCCCTAACTAAGAGTAAGTTTTTTTTTTCTCCAAACTGACTGAGATTCTCATTGTCAACTTTTTTGCATCTGTGTCATCTTTTTCTAATAGAAAGAAGAAAACGGAAAAGTGGTTAGCACCCTCCCGCCTTCGCAGAGCCAGTTCCTTCAGTCGGGCCTGGGACCAGGACAGGAGTACGAAGTCGGCGTCAGCGTCATCAAGAACGACACCAGAGGCCCCCAAACGTCCAAAAGAGTCACGACCAGTGAGTTTGAGCCCGTAAACTAACGTGTTTAAGAGTTAACTGGTAGTTAAACGCAGTCGTCTGGGTCTGAATATCCACTTCAGATGGTTTTGCTGCTCCGCCTGGTGTCTATTCACACTTTGATTGGAGGAAAAAACATTAAAGTCAAAGACAGAAATTCCATCATGAAAAGAAGAGTAAGAGCAGGAAATCCCCGCCGGCTTTCCGTAGCTCCGTCTAACACATCGAAGCTTCGCAGCAATCAGTCAGGAACATTGAATCTCAGTCGAGCATGACTGTGTAATAGCTTTGTTTTCACTTTCACTCAATCTGGCTCTTAACTCTTGTCTTCTGCCTCGCTTTGGGTTTTATTGCGGTGTTGCTCCATACGTTACTCTGTGAAACGCTTCCAGTCGCTTATGTAATCGATGTAACACGCCAGGCAGGGCGACTTTCATTGTGCATGGAAAAAGCATCAGTTTAACGAGTCTCTGCTGGAGGAGGATTCCCCCGCGGGTCTCACACCATCTCAGCTCTGAAGTCATTTATTTGTGCAGGCGGAGGGAAGCACGGCGCCCTGAAACCAAAGATACTCGCTCCATCAGAGAAAAACAGAGGTGGACTAATCAGGACGCAGAGACACGAGGGAGAGATTCCACTTTTTGTCAGGTCATAAACAGATTTTAGTCACTGCTTTGTCTTTTTTGGGAGCCATATGTAACATGTAACACACTTTTAATCCTGGTTTTACACCAACATGTCCAAGAGGTTTATCAAGAATTCTTCCTTTTTTTCTTTTTCTTGATTGATTTGGGAATTTAAATCTTTCACCAAGCAACGAAAAATCTGGAATTATGTCAGAGGAATTTGATTAAATTCCCCCAAATGTCAAGGATTGCTCAGAATGCTTGTGCCGGGCTCTCAGACAGAAAATTTTTAGCTAAAAAAAATGACAAATTTATGGGATACAAGGTCGAAATCTTGAGATGAAAAGTCAAAATTTCAGCTTGGGAGTCAAAGTTATGAGAAAAATGGTCAAATTTTGGGATTAAAAGCTAAAATTTTAAAAACAAGAAATCTGAATTTGGGGTTAAGATTAAAGTTCTGATTAAAAAACCTTAAAACATTGAGCTTAAAAGTCCAAATTATCAGGAAAAAGTTCAAATTTTGAGCTAAAATATTAATATCAAGAGGAAAAGGTCAACATTATGTGGAATAAAAAACAAGTTTATGATGAAAAAACTCATAATTATGAGCTTTAAAGTCAAAACTATGGGATAAAGTCAAATTCCAATCTTAACGGATAAAATTGTGACATTGAAATTTAACAGTTAAAGAGTCAAAAGTGAAAAAAATCATCAAAATTTTGAGCTTTAAAGTTAAAACTATGGGACAAAATCAAAGTTTCGATATTAACAGTTAAAATTGTGACATTGAAATTTAACAATTTAAGAGTAAACCGTAAAGAAAACATCATTATTTGGGGTTAGAACGTAAATATAATGAGAAAAAAGTCAAAAATTTTGAGCTAAAAAGTTAAAGTTTTGTGATAAAAAGCAAAGTGCTGAGATATAAACTCACAAATTTGGGATAAAAAGTCACAATTTTGAGAAGAAAAGCCAAATTTCAGCTTGGGAGTCAAGGTTATGAGAGAAATGGTCAAATTCTGGGATTAAAAGCTAACATTTTAAAGACAAGAAATCAAAATTTTGGATCAAGATTCAGAATTTTTCGGATTAAAAAACCTTAAAAAGTTGATCTTAAAAGTCCAAATTATCAGAAAAAAGTTCAAATTTTGAGCTAAAATATCAAAATCAAGAGGAAAAGGTCAAAATTATGTGGAAAAAAAAAACAAGTTTATGATGAAAAAACTCAAAATTATGAGCTTTAAAGTCAAAACTATGGGATAAAGTCAAAATTTCAATATTAACAGATAAAATTGTGACATTGAAATTGAACAGATAGGGAGTCAAAGTAAAAAAAATCATCAAAATTTTGAGCTTTAAAGAAAAAAATATGGGATAAAATCAAAGTTTCAATCTTAACAGTTAAAATTGTGACATTGAAATTTAACAATTTAAGAGTAAACCGTAAAGAAAACATCATTATTTGGGGTTAGAACGTAAATATAATGAGAAAAAAGTCAAAAATTTTGAGCTAAAAAGTTAAAGTTTTATGATAAAAAGCAAAGTGCTTAGATATAAACTCACAAATTTGGGATAAAAAGTCACAATTTTGAGAAGAAAAGCCAAATTTCAGCTTGGGAGTCAAGGTTATGAGAGAAATGGTCAAATTCTGGGATTAAAAGCTAACATTTTAAAGACAAGAAATCAAAATTTTGGATCAAGATTCAGAATTTTTCGGATTAAAAAACCTTAAAACTTTGATCTTAAAAGTCCAAATTATCAGAAAAAAGTTCAAATTTTGAGCTAAAATATCAAAATCAAGAGGAAAAGGTCAAAATTATGTGGAAAAAAAAACAAGTTTATGATGAAAAAACTCAAAATTATGAGCTTTAAAGTCAAAACTATGGGATAAAGTCAAAATTTCAATCTTAACGGATAAAATTGTGGCATTGAAATTTAACAATTAAAGAGTCAAAAGTAAAAAAATCATCAAAATTTTGAGCTTTAAAGTAAAAAATATGGGATAAAATCAAAGTTTTGATCTTAACAGTTAAAATTGTGACATTGAAATTTAAGAATTAAAGAGTAAACCGTAAAAGAAACATCAACATTTTGGGAAAGAAAGGTAAAATTATGAGGAAAAAAGTTCAAATTTTGAGCTAAAATATCAAAATCAAGAGGAAAAGGTCAAAATTATGTGGAAAAAAAACAAGTTTATGATGAAAAAACTCAAAATTTTGAGCTTTAAAGTCAAAACTATGGGATAAAGTCAAAATTTCAATCTTAACGGATATAAATTGTGACATTGAAATTTAACAGTTAAAGAGTCAAAAGTTAAAAAATCATCAAAATTTTGAGCTTTAAAGTAAAAACTATGGGATAAAATCAAAGTTTCGATCTTAACAGTAAAAATTGTGATATTGAAATTTAAGAATTAAAGAGTAAACCGTAAAAGAAACATCAACATTTTGGGATAGAAAGTTAAAATTATGAGGAAAAAGTCCAAATTTTGAGCTAATAAGTTTAAGTTTTGTAATAAAAAAACAAAGAGTTGTGATAATAAACTCACAAATTTGGGATAAAAAGTCACAATTTTGAGATGAGTAGTGAAAATTATGCGGAAAAAGTTGAAATCTTGATCTGAAAAGTTCAAGTTATGAGACAAATATCGTTATTTTATGATAGAGTCAAAATTTTGAGAAAAGAAGTTTTAATTCTGATAAGACAGGAAATGTTAAAAATTATGAGAAACAAGTTGAAATGTTGGCCTTCTATCTTAAGAAATTGTTGTTATAAAATGCACAAAAAGAGAAATTCGCCCAAACACTTGATGTCAGGTTTGATCGCAGTTAAAGGAAGTGTGTAAGTTTTTCCTCTTAATTCTCCTTCCCTCAGTTTCTGACTCCTCTCTCTCCTGATTCTCCTGATTCTCAGAGATCGACGGCCCTCGTCAGGTGCAGGTGAAGGACGTCACCGACTCCTCGGCTCTGGTGGGTTGGTCTCAGCCGGTGGCTCCTGTCGACAGGATCAGTCTGAGTTACGGACCCAGCTCCGACCCCTCAGACATGGACGCCAGCGTGGAGGTTCCTCCTCCGGACAAACAGTTCAGCATCGACGGGCTCAGACCGGACACAGAATACAGAGTGTCGCTGGTTTCTAAGAGCGGAGACACCGTCAGTGATCCTGTCACCACCACCTTCAAAACAGGTCAGATTATAATCTCTGTTTTCTCATTTTAAACATTTTACAATCACATTACCAGGTGAACACAATCAGCATCATGACTATTTTCTATGAACCTGTCATAACTTTCACATTCACACAAAAACATTTTTAAGAATTGATTTAAACTGCAACTGTTTACAAGCTGCTTCTTGCTGCTATGGAAGCCCTAATTGGCCAAAACACTCAAACTCAAAGTCATGTGACAACTTAAAGGTGGGGTCTGCAGGTTTTTCCTGAAGAATGAAATGTCAATTTTTATTGTTTCCACTAAAGGTCTTGGGAGCCAAATAACGTGTTAAAGTACCCTCTAAGCCAGTGGTTCCCAAAGTGGGGGTCGGGACCCTTTGGGGGGTCGCGAGACATTGATAGGGGGTCGTGGAATGTGTCCCAAAATCGAAAACTATGAACAATTCATGAACATTTTATGCATTATTGTGAGAATAAAAGCAAAAATTGGGGTGAAAGATAATTTAAAATTATGCAAACAGAAAATGTTTTATCTGTTTTTCACATTTCTTTGTTCAAGTTTGATGCCGTGAACTCAGCAAAGTGCACATTAGTCGGTAAATTTTCTATCGATTAGTTAAATTAAGTATCCTCAGGGAGGGTTTTGTTGGTTTTTGTCTGTTTTTGGATTGTCCCATTAGTGTTGTACCACAGCAGGGGATCACCAGTCCCTAACGCTGCTATTTTGGGGGTCACAGGCGGAAAAGTTTGGGAACCCCTGTTCTAAGCAGCCAGAACTCGTGCTAAAGAGCCCTCTCAGGTGGAAAAAAACGCACTAAACCTACCTCTTGGGAGCCAAAATCCACACTTAGGTGCTCTCTTAGGAGCAAAAACACATGTTTGAGTGCTTTGGAGCCAAAATTAGTGTGAAACTGTCATCTTGGAGGTGAAAACTTAAGCTAAAGTGTCCTCTGGGGAGCCAAAACCAACATGTAATTGGCCTGTCGGGGGCCAGAACTCATGCTGAAGTGCTCTTTTAGGAGCCGAAATGCCATAAAGTGCCCTCTAAGGAGCAAAAACACCTGCCTAAGTGCTCAGGAGTCAAAATGAACAGTTAACTTGTCACTTGGGTGAAAAACCTAAGCTGAGGTATCCTCTTAGGAGCCAAAACATGCAGATAATTGCCTTCTTGGAAACCAAAACGCATGCTTAAGTGACCTTTCTGGATCCAAAATCCACACTTAAACACATGCTCAAGTGTTAAAGAGCCAAAATAAACAGTAAACTGTGCTCTTGGGGGCCAAAACTCATGCCATAGCGTTCTTTTAGGAGCCAAAATGCTTGCAAAAAAGCATGAAACATGATGCTGCAGGTGCTCACTGGGCTGCTGAGTGTGGTCACATAGATACAGCCATGTGCTACTGTAGGAGGCAGTGGGGGTGAGAGGAGGAGCCCAGTTTGGATGTTGTGTTTACAAAGAGTAATAAAAATTCCTGCAGACCCTACCTTTGATAGAAAAACAACACAACTGCATTACATTTCTACAAAAAACAGCACGAGGACGTTTGTCAGATGGGGGTTGTTTAAGCTCACACTTTACAGGTTGAGTTCCTCAGGTGTGCGAGTCATAGGCACAGAACAGTCGTACCCGGATCCCGGACGAGCCCCCATTTGTTACGCCCCAACTAAAAGTGGCCCTATGGGGCTAACAACAATCCACAAAAGATTCACATAAGTAGACTTAACTACAAAGTGGCTGCCGTTCACTAACAGCCACACAGCGATCCCACACAAAATGACTGTCTCTGCCATAACACAATGGTCACCACCAAGTCCTAAAGACACAAGTTACCATTTTAAACACTTCAAACAAAGCCGGACAATTGACCTTGTGAGCAAATGAAGCCACACCCACCACTCAAAGATCCACTGATCTGTGGAGTGACTTCCAACACCCACCAAAGTCATGACAAACGAAGTTACTACAATCAAGTACAACCAGTAACAATGTCTGAACCAAAAATGTGGACCACACAACCACAACACAGAATGGTTACAAAGTAGCCTCAGCTACACACAAATGTTGCAACTTGCACCCAAGTAGCAACCAAAGTAACCAAACAAAAGTGGAGTGAAGTTACCAAACAGACAAACAAGTTACTGGGCACGAAAGTACCAATTGTAGACGCGAAGTGACCACACAAAAAGGTAATCTTCAAAATCAACAATACACATACCAAACTTACCTGAGACACCCTCATCCTGCCAACAAAAATCTTACCTCTCTAGTCTTCAGTGGCTCGAAGCCTCACTGGACTCCAGAGCACGAGCACTCTGAAGAACCAGTGTGCCCCCTCCTCAGGGTTACCACCAAAAATAAAAAAGGCAAAATAATAAAGTGGCAAGCTCTCACCTGCCCGACGACTAACTAATAAGAGTGCTCAGAACTAAGTTAGAACAAAAGCAAACAACACATGGGTGTTTAAACAAAAGACTGCCGTACACAAAAAGGTCACTTGAAACAAAACTAGAAATCCACACCTCATGGCTGTTCAGATCCCGGACGAGCCCCCATTTGTTACGCCCCAACTAAAAGTGGCCCTATGGGGCTAACAACAATCCACAAAAGATTCACATAAAAATACTTTAACACACCTCAACAATACAAAAAGGGATTTATTAAGAAAACACCAGGAACATAGTGCAACAACTAAAAGACAAAACAAAGTCCCAAATTGAGAGGCAGCAGGGCAGCAGTCTTCAACTCAAAAATGCCTCTATTGACTGCAGGCTGCATTCAGCTTTTATAGGCAGGTGAGCCTCATCAGCAATCAGCAGCCTCACCTGGAATGAGCAGAGGGGAGGAGGGAACAAAGAAAACATGCAGCCATAACATAATCAACTAATCGCTAAAATAATTGTTAGTTCCGCCTTATTTGCAACCTCCTTCTGTAGTTTATCCTCCTTTCACGATCTAAAACTGTTTCTGCTTTAGCTCTGGACGCCCCCAAGGACCCGCAGGTCGTTTCCCAAACAGATAACAGCATCTCTCTGGAGTGGACCAACAGTGAAGCTGACGTCGGCGGCTACAGAGTGAAATACAGTCCCCTCTCTGGAGCCAGTCACGGCGAGGAGCTGTTCCCACGAGGAGCAGGAGACACCACACAAGCAACTATCAGCGGTAAGACTGAAGAGGAAGTAAATCAAAGAGAATTATCATCACCTGTTACTGAGTCTTTTTCTCACGCTTGGCGCTTTCTCCCTCTGTTTGTCAGGCCTGAAGCCGGGGACGGAGTACGGGATCGGTGTGACCGCCGTGAAGAACGAGAGAGAGAGTCTTCCTGCGACTACAAACGCAGCAACTGGTGAGAAACGTTTCCCAACAGCTGTGCAAACACCCCGTCAAAAAAAACACACACACACAGAGAACGTGTTGACACAAGCGAGGTGTTGAAGTGAAACTAATGGAGGGAAAATGATTTGTGATTTGAGCGAAGCGTGCCACAGAAGTGAGGATAAATATCAGGGTGTGAAATTCCCCATCAGGCTCTTTAACGCCTGTTTTTCTCCTCCATCAGACATCGATCCTCCCACAGACCTGGAGGCAGCGGAGTCCACGGAGACCTCGCTCACTCTGAGGTGGCAGAAACCTCAGGCGAAGATCAGCATTTACAGGCTGGTCGTCGTCTCCGGGGACGGGCTGGTGGAGGAGGTGGAGATCCCGGCAGCGGCGACGAGCTACGTGCTGACGAACCTGACCCCCGGGCTGAGCTACAGCTTCAGTCTGGCTGCAGAGAGGGGACACAAGAGGAGCTCACCTGTGACTCTGTCTGCATCCACAGGTGAGAGGAGAGGGACTTCACCCAAACACCATCACAGCACACGTCTGAGAAACAAGATAACATCATTTCTCATCATTTTTTTTATTCCATCAGGGCTGAAACGAGCTTTTCAGGAGATTATAATCTGAGTTTGAGGTGATTTGACTGTAAATATCACAACAGAGAATTAAGGCCACGCTAAAAAAACAGAAAAAATTACAAGATTTATGTCATAGATTTATCTGAATAAAGACATACAGGAGAGATACACTTATGTGAAAAAGGTGAAATGAGAGTGTCCAGTTTCTTTTCAGGGTCTCATGACAATGTGATGCTGCCAAAAGATGAAATATTTCTTTATTTTTCAAACCAATACTAAAGTAAAACTTCACAAGATGCAGCTGCTGCTCATCTGAGAGCAAAACTTTAGACTAAAATACCAATTTTCACTTCGTTCTCATAAATGTTTGACTTTATTTGAATGTATTTATAACATTACTCCTGTAAATTTATGGCGTCATTCTTGTAAATTTAAGAAATTATTCTTGTACATCTATGACTCTAATCTAGGAGATTTTACTCATAAAAATTCTAGTTAGTGTATTGCTTTACTCTCATAAAATTTTGACTTTATTGATGTAAACTGAAAAAGAATATTCTGGAAAATTAATGACTATATCCACTGAAATTTACAAAATTATTCTCATAAATTTACGACATCATTATATTTAAAAGTTTTAGAAAATAAACATTCTCGTGATGTTATGACTTAATTCTCTAAGTTTATGAAATTTTCACAATTGACAAGTTTATTCCTGTAAATTTAAGAAATTGGGATTGTTATCAATGACTTTATTAATGGAAATTTACTAAATTATTCTCACATATTTACTACTTTATTCTCTCAAGTTCAAGAAATTATTCTTGTAAATATCTGACTTTACTCTTATGACTCCACAAAATTATTTTCTTGAACATATGACTTCAATCTCATAAATTAACAAAATAATTCCCATAAACTAATGACTTTATTTTTGTAAATTTATTAGATTATTCTCCAAAATTTGTGTCTTTATTCTCATAAATTTATGACTTTTTTATTGAAAACATATTTTTTTTAACGTGGCTCTAAACTGCTGTAGTACATTTTCTTAGTACATGTCTTAGTAAATTCATTTGGCATTTTTTGAATAATACACAGTAACAACTTGGTAGAAACAATTGAGTTTTTCCGAATATCAAACCCTCCTTTCCAACATTTTGGATTTTGTTTATTGTTGTTTGCAGCCGTTCTGATGCTTCTCTAAAATAAGGAAAATAAGGAAATAGATTTGCAAACTAAATAAGTTAATAATAGTTTAATTAGCACCAAGTCTGCACCGATGTATTTCCTGTTGCTGCTTCACATTAAAAGCCTTCAATGGTGCAAGAAGTAAGGAGGCTTTTATTGTGAAGAACAATTCGTGTTTTTTCTTGAAAAGTCAGTTATTACTCTGTGAAAATATTTTTTTTTTGCTGATTTCTGTTTGTAACTGTGAAAAATGACCCTCTGACGAAGTGTTGAACATAAGCAGGAATGAAACTGGAAGGATAACGACTCCAGCGCTGAGGTTTCTGAATCCCAGCAGGATTTAAATGTGCGTTAACAGAAATGTCTAACTGATGCTTTCTTGATTTGTGCCTCTTTGTTTCTCTTGTAGCCTCTTTCACGTTTTATTTAGCCGACTCAGACGACCGTGAGCTAACCGCTCCTACGGGCGCAGAGGACAATGTCATTAGCTTTTCCAACTTAGACCCGTCTGAGTCCCAGTTCTCTGGGACGGAGCCCGAGGAGCGGCGTGGAGCGCTGACTATTTCAGGCATCACGCCTGAAGGATTTGACCTCTCGTGGACGCTGAACGCTCACTCTGGCTATGATAGTTTCTCTGTAGAGTACAGAGACTCTCAGTTACTAACAGACCTGAGAGAGATTCAACTTCCTGGAAATGCCACTGGCTCTAGAATCAGCGGCCTGCGGGCAGCGACAGAGTATCAGATCAAACTCTTTGGAATAAGCAGTAGCCACAGATCTGAGCTACTGGAAGCTGTTGCAGTCACAGGTATAAATTCTTTTTGAGAGCAAAGTTTTAGGAGATAGTTTGGCTTTGTTCAAACTGCAGAACTACACTCACTGTTTGGCAGATCAAGTTTTTATCTCAGCAAGAATCACAATCTATGTAGTTTCTTCATCCAAGAAACAAAGGCAGGCAGCATCAATCCAGGACATGCGATAAAAACTAAAGTTAAAGAAAATGCATCAGAGTAGTTTAGCTGAATCAATGCATATTTTAATACTGGACCCTCATGACTTAATTGTTGAATAATGCACCCTAAGGCGTCCTCTGTGGAGCCAAAATGCACACTAGAGTTCCTTTAAAGGGCCAACACACACGCTAAAGTGACTTTGGAGCCAAAACAAATTCTAGGGTGCTGTTTTGGGAGCAAATCGGACACTGAAGTTTCCTCTTGGGATCCAAAATGCAGGATCAGTCTCTAGTGGGAGCCAAAATATACTTAAAATCCCTCTTGGGAGTCAATAAAACCCACCAAAGAGCAAAATTGCACCTTTTTTGGGGGGGGGCTCACAGGTGAAAAAAAAACACACTTGACCCATGGCTTTTTAAAACATGATAAATTTCCCTTTTGGAAGCAAAAAGACATGTTTAAGTGCTTGAGAGCCAAATTGACCTTTAAGGGGCTAAAACCTAAGCTGAAGTGACCCTGTTGGGAACCAAAATTTGTGCCAAAAGTACCTCTTGTTGTCAAAATTCAGGCTTAAGTGCCCTTTTAGAAGCCAAAACATGCTTAAAATTCCTCTTTGAAGGCAAAAAAAAACCCACACTGAAGAGCCTTCTTGGAAGCAAAATTGCACTGTTCGGACCTCAGGAGGAAAAAAACCCCACCATTAACTGCACCCATGGCTTGTTAAAACATGATAAACTTACCTCTAGGGAGCCAAAACTTGTGCTTAAGTGTCCTTTTGGAAGCAAAAACACATGTTTTAGTGCTTGAGAGCCAATATAAATGCTAAATTGACTTTTTAGGGGCTAAAACCTCAAGCTAAAGTGTCCTTGTTGGGATCCAAAATGCAGACTTAGGGTCGTTTAGGGAGCCAAAACATGCTTAAAATCCCTCTTGGGAGGCAAAAACACACTTAAGTGGGTAGAAGCAAAGTTGCAGTTTGGTCCCAAGAGAAAAAAACACCATTAGCTGCACCCATGGATGGGCAGACCATGATAAACTTCCCTCTTGTGAGCCAAAACTTGTGTTTAAGTGTCCTTTTGTGTTTAAGTGCTTGAGAGCCAAAATTAATGTTAAATTGACCTCTTTGGGGCTAAAACCGGAGCTGAAATGCCATTTTAGGGGCCAAAGTATTTGCTATAAGCCCCTTTCGGGAGCCAAAATGTTTACTTAAGTGTTTTTTTGGGAGCAAAAACACGTGTTTTAGTGCTTAAGTGCCAAAATTGCTGCTAAATATGACCTCTTTCGGGCTAAAACTCAAGCATTTATGGGGCCAAAACACATTTTTTTCTCATTTTTGTATTGTTTCTTTTTGCCCCTGCCCTTCAAAAGTCTTAAATGCCACCACACAACACCCAGACTTTCCAATATAATCTGCAAAAGCTGCTCGATCAAGAAGCAAACTTTAGCTTCTTATGAGCTAATTGGTGCCGTTTCAGTCACTACAAGGACAAAGAAATCCGACCAGCTGCAGCCTGAACAAAGCCTTCGACCTATGAGTATTTATTTCCTTATGCAGAAAGGTCAAACTATCACTTAAATCTGTAGCATTTCATCTGCATGCTTGAGATTTTCAAGAAAAGGATATTTCTGCCACAGCATCATGACAAACTTAACGAGAATAGTTGCATCTACGCAAAACCTCATCTCATCCCCATCATCAGAAAAACGCTGCGTCTAAAAATGAGAAATGCAAGAAGAAATGTGTTTTGTTCCTGGAACTGTTAATAACTTCAAAAACAAGATTTCTTCCTGCATTTGACTTTTAAATGCAGCATTTTTTCTCTTTGAAAGCTTCATTTCATCCTCATCGCTCACCGTCCTCAGGCCCATTTACAGAACTTAAATTATTCTGTGACAGTCGCAGAAAATGAGGAGATTCCTCAGCAGCATGTCAGAGAAGTGAGTTGAGTCAGCGAGAAAACGGCTGTGCATGGCTTCACCATCAGTTTGAAGATGACTGAGTACTTCCACCTCTGTGGACTACTCAGAAACTTCAAAGATTAATGGCTCCGAGCGACTCAGGTGTCATTAATGCTGCGGCTGCTGCTCCGCACCGACCGACCATCAGGAGAAAAGACAAAAGAGAAAATGTCTGAAGGATAAGAAGCTTTTTACAGACTCATTCTAACCAGGTTTTTTCTTCACAGGTTTATTTTCAGACCTCAGGATAACAAACGTGTTCACTAACCTTCTTTTATTCACCATAGCAACCGAGCCTACCTCTGCTGATGTTCTCGCGCTGAGCATCAAAAATGTCACAACAATCCAACAAAACGCTACGGAAACTCAAACCCTGAGCACAACAGCCCCTCCCACTGCGATGACCCCGCCTGTTACAAACGCCCCTCCCACCTCAGAGGCTCCTCCCACACTTGTCTCTGATGTAACGACCTCGGAGGCGGAGCCTGAGAGCTCACTCCTGGAACCAATGGGAAACCTCACGGTAAACGTGACCTCCACCGGCGTGAAGCTGGCGTGGTCGGCGCCCGATGAGGCGTTTGATAACTTTGTGGTGGAGGTGGTCAGCGCTCGGTCAGGGGAGGGGAGTCATGTGACCTCACTGCCAGGAGGAGTGAGGGAGGCGGAGGTTGAGGGTTTGATTCCCTCAACACAGTATAATATAACAGTACAAGGGCTGGTGGAAGGAAAAAGATCAGTTCCTCTAAAAGCTTTTGCCACCACAGGTACATGGAGCTTCTCTTTCTTTCTCTGACAGAAAATCATCACAAATCATCATCTTTCCTTTTGTTTTGATGCTCTCACTGTTTCAAGGCCCTGCATGGTTATTTTTGTTCCTTAAAACTGCTTCTTTGTATTTCTAATTTCACTCATCTTCAACTTCCTGAAGTTCTCGTAGTTTGAGAAAACTTTGGAATTTCAATCCAACAGGATCATGATCAGAGAGCAGAGATATTTTAAGTAGAAATCATTGAAGATTGAAGTCTGTTTACAAAATTAGAGGTTGATAAAATTTTGTTATATTCTAATATTTAGACACGTAAGCATGATTTTAAACTTTCTTGTTCAGAAAAGGTAGAAATAAAATAGTTTTTCAATATTTTAAGGTCTTTTATTCCGAGGTGAATCAGGGAAGTTAAAAATTAACAATATTCAGACTCAAATTTCAACTTTAGAAATCTAGAATTAGTTTCAAGATTCTAACTCTACTTGAGAATTTAAGAATTTTGACCTAAATTTTTAAATTCTTACTTTGATTTCAGCATCAAAAAGCCTTGACGTTTATTCCCAAATACTGATGTTTTCTATGAATTGTAGAAATACAAGATAAATTTAGTCATTCTTACTTTCTTTCAAGCATTCTAGGATTCTGACATTTATTCTGAAATTCAGATTTTTTTTCTTCAGAATTCAGGAATTCTGACTTCAATTTCCAAAATTCTGATAATCCCGACATTGATTCCCAAACTTACTTTTTTTTTTTTTACCTCAAAATTCTGACCCTTTTTTTAAAAAGTACAAATCTGACATTTAGAATCTTGATGGAAGTTCTGGAATTCTACATTTTTGAACATTCTAGAATTCTTGTTTTTAATTTCATAGCTTTGACTTAAATTTAAAAAAAAACTTAGGACTGGATTTTTTTTGAAAAATCTAGAGGTTTGTCGTTGTCTATAGGATTCTAAGATACGCTTTTTCAAACCCTAAATCCCTGATATTTTGTCCCAAATCTATATTTTGTCCAGCAACCTAATATTAATCACATAGTTTTGACTCTTATTTTGAAAAGTAGAAATCTGACTTCAATTCCAGCATTTTAAACACTTCAGTATTTTGTGAACGAATTCGAAAACTCCGACATTGATCCCCAAATCTTGCTTTTTTCCAGCTTTTTAGAATTCAGACATTTACTTCAAAATTCTGACCCCTTTTTCAAAAAGTAAAAATCTGACATTTAGAATCTTGATGGAAGTTCTGGAATTCTACATTTTTGAACATTCTAGAATTCTTGTTTTTAATTTCATAGCTTTGACTTAAATAAAAAAAACCCAGAAATCTGACATTCACTTTTCAATTCTGGCATTATTTGAGAAATCTAGAGGTTTGTCTTTGTTTATAGGAGTCTGACTGAGTTATGCTTTTTCAAACCCTAAATTCCTAATATTAATTCCCAAATCTATATTTTTTCCAGCAATCTAATATTAATTTCAAAGTTTTGACTCTTATTTTGAAAAGTAGAAATCTGACTTCTATTCCAGCATTTTAAACACTTCTGTATTTTGTGAATGAATACTAAAACTCTGACATTAGTTTTTATACAGCACTTTAAGATTCTGACTGTAATTTCAGGACTTTGACTTTTTCAGGGAATCTGGAATTCTGACAGCAATTTTAGAAGATTTGAGATTTCCAATGTTAATTTTAGAGTTTTGACTTTACATAATGAATACTTCAATTCTGGCATTGATTATGAAATTCTGTCTTTATTTGATAAATCTAGAATTCGTATGTTAGTGTCCGAATCCTGACTATTCTTAGTCACCTGGAATTCTGACTTTTTTTTTATATCTCAGGACTCTAACAGCCTCTGAAATTTTGGGGAGTTTCCTTTCCAAGAATTTGATGTAAAAGTGTTTTTGCATAGAATCAGAATCAGAAATACTTTATTAATCCTGTCTGGGAAATTTAGTGTTGCCAGATGCTCATCACACAGTACAAGAGTAGAAAGGAATAATTAGGGATAAGAAGAACAGTAAGGAATACAATAAAAGTTAAAAATGAGATAAAATAGAATAAGCAATGAGATAAGATATAAAAAATTTGAATAAAATACTGAATAAATGTGCAATTGGTGCAAGTTGCACATTGGGAACTTGTGTTACACATTGAAAACAGGTGAACAGATAAACAGATATTGACGCTTGTTCACATCACTTGTGGATTTACATTGCTACTGAAAACCTGAGTCAGAAAGGGAACTCAACTGCGGCGAGACTAGACAGACAGGTGGTCTCCTCGACTTCGGCAACCACCACTTGGAGTGGTAGAGACTTGTTTGTACCCTGCCGAAGTGACGCAGGACCTGAGGGCACCCACCCCTCAAACTCTCGAAACACTAACTCCTTACAAACTTGGAGAATTTCGCTGAGAGCCAGAACCTCACTGTGTCCGGAGACGCTCTCAGCCTGGGCATCTCCGGGCTCAATCCCAACACCAGCTACATGGTTGGTGTGTTCGGGATGCACCAGGGCTCCGTCCTCGAGCCGCACATGTAACTTCGTTGGTGTCCATGGTTCTCACACGTCAGCGTCAGAGAGAGAGGAAATAAATTAGGAGGAGAAAGTCAGTGATGTAGGAAATGTAGAGTGAGACTTCACAGGTGTGGAGCAACGTACTTTATGTTTGTCTTATTGTTGGACTAAAGAGAAAATAGTGGCTGCTCCTTGACAGGGCGAAGTAGAATTGGAACATGCCATGACCCATCCTTTACCCTCCAGCCACTGTTTCTGTCTCGCTCAGAGAGGGCAGGGTGATGAGATCGCATCACTGAACCACTCGGACGCCCCCTCAAATGTTCACCCTTACTCCCCAGAACTGCTCCCTCCATCCCAGTTTCCAAAGTGCATGACCCTCCCTCCCCCCTCCCTCTGCATCGTGGTGAGGTTTGACGCTGATGTGCTGCAATGATTGCAAAAGCAAAAACCAATAACTTCTCACTCTCACACGCCCGTCACACCATGACAGCGTGACCATCTCATTTCATCCCATCAACCGCCATTCAGTGTGTAATCGATTAACCTTGAAGGGATCATTTGCCCGTGGATGTGTCAGTGCTCGCGTGAGTTTTAGTCACAGTTTCTGTTAATGACACACTTCGCTCGATTTAGCTTTGCAGATTTTCAATGTCTGATTTGGTTCTGATTCCTTTTTTTTTTGTCCTGAAACCTCAAAGTAAACATCCTCATTTCCTTCTTGGACGATTAGGTGGCAAATGATTAGATCCTCTTGTCGTTATCAAGGTAAAGAGCCAATAACATCAGGTTAACAGTAAACGTGAATGATGCTTAAACTGTCTGCTGCACGTTTGCATCTAAATTAACTCTTTGCTGCATGATTCTTTAAAGTCTCTGCAGCTTTCTTTATGTTGATCAGATAAACGCATGATGAAAATCAACCTTTGCATGCATGAAACAAACGCTTTCAATTAATCTTTATCAAATTTCCACATTTAAAACATTACATCATCTAAACTTGCAGATTAGAAGTAGTCACTCTCAGCGAGGGCTTCTCTCTTTTTTTCTTTCTGGCAATACGGTTCTGTTTATCTATTTTTTTTTTCCAAAAAGGCAGTAAACAAATTAATATAAGGAATTAAAACTGCTAAAGTAGAGCCTTTGTTTATAGAAACGTGCATGTTATTAATCTTTATTGAGTTACTCAGACTTTCAGGAAATGATAATCGGTGGTGGTGAGTTTCTTTTAACACGCTTTACTCTATAACTAGAGCCCGACTGATGCGATGCAGATATTAACTCACAAAAACGACACGATAGGATAGGAAGTGACAACATAACGTGGTTCAATGTTTCAATAGGATTTGTCACAGTTTGCTTAGTTGTGTTAATGTGTGTCAGTGAATTAGCTTCCTGATATTTGAAGTTCTTCCAAAACAAAACGGCAGATATGAGTTCAAAATAGTTATATAGAAAACCTGATGAAACAGAAAACCTGTCCTTTTTTATTTAGTTTAGTTTATTCACACACACATCAAGCTTGACTAACACTGATACACACATGGGTCAATGACATGACGTCCCCTTTTTTTGTGTCCGAGTGCAATATTTCCTTCCATCATGAATTGAGTATTTCATCACATGTATTTCTTTATTCTATGAAACCTGTGTTATTTGAACACATCTTTAAACTATTAAAATATAACATGTTTTTTTGTGTTTTGGTTCCTCAAACCCCCAAAATGTCAGGTGGTGCAACCGTCCTGACAAGTATCCACAGTAATTAAACTCTAAAAATTGAATGTCAGTTATTGTAAATGGAAATTAAAAATACAGTGGCATTATTTTATGCTTGAACCTTTTTAAATAAAACATTCTTTGAAAATAAAAAGAATTTTAAAGCTGTTGAGAAATGTAAAAAACTTTTGTCCCGTAATTTTCACCATGTCAAATGTCAGGGTGGTGCAACCGTAACATTAGACTTTTATTTTAAAGTGAAGACTTATTTTGTCCTTTGTCCTTTGACGTAGTCGGTCTCCTCGGGTTTATTGTAAACACTGGTTCACCTTTTCAAACATCTAAAGAGACTTTATGACTATTTTTTCCAAAAAAGTGAAGTAACCACTGACCTTGTTAAAGGTACACAGGTGGTACAACCAATGTAATAATGTGAAATGTTATTTTAACATCAAATTATTTAGCTTGTTCACAAATAAACGAAATGAAACACACAAAATGAAAATGTATGTCAGTGATGTCTGTGAACTCTCTATGAACGGTTATTAAAGTGTGTCTTTTTTATTGTCCTTGTATATTTATATAAAAGTATATAAACCAACGTGGTGGACTGTAAAAACCCACGAGTTTAATTTTTATGATTTTTTATTACTTGGATTTTTGAAACAAATGTTGGTCAACTACTGAAATCTGTTAGAAAACTGAATTCTTCTCTCAGAAATATGTTTTTATCCATTTTCAAAGAACTTTTTTAAAATACGTTTTCGGACCCTCTTTTTGTCATTGACCCTTATACATATGTACAATAGATTTCTCAGTGGATGTGTGGAAAGGGTGACCCCAAAGGAGCCATTTAAAGCTTGTAACAGGGGGCCCGTTTATCTTAAAAAAAAAAACTTGACAGGGAGAGCACAACTTACTTATTTCTTTATGTGCAGACATGAAAAGCCAAAGTTGGAAGAGCACACCTTCCCTATGTGTCATGTGTCTACATAGAAAGCCAAACTGGGAGTAGGACTCATCCCCCTTCTTACATTTGCATACATAGAAATCCAAGGCAGGGAGAGCACACTTTCTCCATTTTTTAATTTCAATTCATGAAAATCTAAAGCAGGGAGAACACACATCTCTCACTTTTATGTGTGAACACAAGAACCCAAAGCAAAAGCGTAAGACACTTTTACAGGTGCATGCATGAAAAGCAAAGGCAGGGCGAGCCAACTTCTTCCTTTTCATCAGCAAACATGAAAATCCAAGGTTGGCAGAGCACACCTTTCTTGTGTGTTATGCGTTTACGTAGAAAGCAAAATTGGGAGATTCTTTTTGTTATCTATATGGAAAGCCAAGGCAGGAAGAGCAGCAGCAAAGATTACAGAACAGTATAAGCATCAGTTTCATGGTTTAGTTTGTTAAATAGTTTAATTAAAATGTCTTCTGTTGGTCGGGCTCTAGTTTTAGCTCTTAGTAGTTTCCAATAATCGTTTCTCACTCTGTGCTCTGTCAGAAATAACAGCTCAAACTCTAATACAGATTTCTCTCTCCAGTGAATCAGCCAGTTCTCGGCAAACTATTTATTACAAACTTAACGTCAGAGAGTTTTACGATCCTCTGGAACGGAACTGATGGAGACGTTGACGGTTTTATTCTGGAAATAATCGATTCTGATTGGCTGATGGAGCCAAAGGAATATAACGTGTCCCACGTTGTGAAGTCGTTTGACGTCACGGGGCTCAGGCCCAGCACTGATTACGTAGCCTACCTCTACGGGACGAGCAAGGGAGCCCGAACAAGTGCTGTCAGTGTTGTTGCATCAACAGGTACTATCATTTTTAATATTTATGCTGCCAAAACTGCAGGGCTTTGTTCTGTTGTTGTCATATTCTGAAGTTATTTCTGCACGTTTACTCTAGATGTTGAATAAGAGAAACATGCTTTTATTTCCATAAATGAATCTATATTTTATATTTCTCTCCCCCTGTAGCTAAAGAGCCTGATTTGTCCAGGCTAGTTGTTTCTAACATTACCTCAGACAGATTTTCTCTGTCGTGGCGGACAGGAGAAAAGGCCTTTGATAACTTTATAGTAGAAGTCAGAGAGTCTGCTTTACCCTCGCAGGCGATGGGGCGCACTCTGACCGGAGACGTGCGCTCGACGGTCATGGCCGGGCTCAAAGCCAGCACACGCTACGACGTAAAGCTTTACGCCAGCGTTGGTGGCCAGAACACGCAGCCTCTGTTTGACGTAGCTACAACAGGTATAGCAGAATTTCAACCAGGGCTTTGAACCAGTTCAGGAACAAAAACGCAAACCAGAAACTTTTGGAATTTAAATCTTTAAGAGCATTTAGAGCATTAAAAAAATGGAAATTGGTTAATACGAGTCAGTAATGTTGGTCATGTAGCCCAAACACATCCACTTCCTGTGTCGCTCCTTCATATCCTGGCAAACCTGTGCTAGCCACTGGGCAGAGTAGAGAAAATTCATCCAACTATAAATAATATAATCTATAAATATTATCATAAATGGTACATAATTACATTCAAAATAGATATGGAAAAAAATGTAAACCTCTAGGTCAAATCTGGGCAAAATGTAAACAAGAGGCAAAGGCAATTTCAGTCATAAAAAGCGCCGGAGTTGTCTGGGATAAGATGCAGATAATAATTAAGTCTTTTGCCAAATCTGCAGATCAGTGCCAACATATGCAGACAGTAAGTTGAGTTTAGGAAAGATAAGGTAGTTTTTTTTGTAGGAATGAATTTGTTTTCTGTCTTTAAATTAATCAGAAGGTCCGTCATGAATTGACCTTAATGTCAACCCCTGATAATAATAAATTAAATTAAAACAAATTGTCTTTACAAAGCGCTTTTCAAAACTCAAAGACAGTTTACAATTGTTAAAAATGAGCAATACATAAACCAAGGAACATAATTCAGAAAAAACAAAACAAAACAAAAGCACAACCACAGATTGAAAGCTAACATAAAAAGTCGAGTTTTTAATATTACGCCCACCAACTACAGCGGACATGGAACACTATTAAGTGGTTCAGGAAGAAACTTTTGTAGTTGGAAAGCGCATATTTTGAAGTGGAACTCAAAACCCGAAAACGTTAAAATACTGTTCCCGTTTAAACCGATTGGTTGAAGATTCTGGTTCAAAGCCCTGATTTCACCACAGCATGTGTAAACGGTCCTGATGAGCGCACCCTGACTAAAACAGCCTCCCCTCTCCTTGTGTTTCTGTTCAGAGGACGCTCCACTGTTGGGGCCTGTAGCTGCCTGGTCCATGAGCCCTCATAACCTCAGCGTGAGCTGGAGCGCGCTGTCAGGCCACTTTGATGGCTTTGTAATCCGGGTCAGTGACCCCGAGCAGCAGTTTGATACCACGGAGTTCAGACTGCCGGGCCGAGCTCGTAACTTTACCGTCTCTAACCTGATGGACGCTACGGCCTATGATATTGAGCTCTATGGTATTTCTCACGGGCGCCACACTCCCTCTGTGTTAGCCCAAGCCGTCACAGGTACTCAGTATTTATCACACCTGAAACTCTCAGCAGCTGTAAATCAGAGCCCTGGGCTTCCAGATTCTTCTTTTTCTTTTCTGTTGTATACATCAGTCACAAAGTGCATGTTACCCTGTTTCATATTTTTACAGACAAACAAGAACAAATCTTTAAATGTCGACCGTTAGAGTCCAATCCAATGTGTTTGGAAAAAGTAATCAAGAAAGTTAGAAAACAGAGAAGACTCATGAATTATGCTATGATGGAGGATTAGGCCCACACACATGCACACAAAAAAAATAATTATGAGAAAAAGCTCATAAATTTACGAGACTAAACTGGTTAATTTACAAAATTAAAGTTGCAAACATACGAGAATAAAGTCTTAAACTTACACGATCAAAGTTGTAAACTTACAGGAATAAAGTCATAAAGTTGCTCCTGTTTGTTTTTCAGCTTTTTTGTACTTTTTAACTTAATTTTTATCTTTATCGCTCTTATCTTGATACCAACCCTTGGGGAGAGTTTTTGGACTTTTTAACACCATGCAAGCTGTCGTCTTAATTTCGTGAATTTACAACTTTGTTCATGTAAGTAACAACAATATTCTCATACATTTACAGCTTCGATCTTGTAAGTTTACCATTTTAGCATCAAACGTTTACGACTATTTCTTATTCTTGTTAGTTCACAACTTAGTCTGGTAAGTTTACGATTTTATTCTCGTAAATTTATGACTTTACTCTAGTAAATTTGCCTTTTTTTTGGGAGGCCCTAATTCTCTTTTGTATTAGAGAGACAGATATGATGAAAAACATTAATAATAGTCAAAAAATAATAGTAATAGACAAAAAAATGTCCCTAGAAAGACTTTTTACAACTTGCTTTATGAAATATTTATCACATCAGACTTCAAGAGAGGTTTTCTCCTCTGTTGTATACATCAAATACAAAGTGCATGTTACCCTGTTTCATATTTTTACAGACAAACAAGAACACATCTTTAAATTTCTACCATTAGAGTCCAATCCAATGTGTTTGGAAAAAAGTAATCTTAAAATTAAAAACAGGAGAGACTCATGAATTATAGTGTGACGGAGGATAAGACCCACAATTAAAAAAAGAAGAATTAATGAGATAAATCACATAATTTTACAGGGATAAAGTCGTAAACATAGAAAACTAAAGTCATAATTTATGGCAATAATATCGCACGCATGCATCAACCGTGCAGGATTCCTGTTGTTACCCGTTTGTTCCCCAACTTTTTTTACTTTTAAACTTAATTTTTGTCTATTTCACTTCCAGACTTTATTTTTGTAAGTTAACAACTTTATTCTCGTATGTTAACGACTTAATTCCGATACGTTTACAACTCTATTCTTGTAACTTTACGATTTTATTTGTGAAAGTTTACGTTTTCAATCTTGTAAATTTAAGAATTTATTACTTTTTTTCCCGTAAATTAATTAATTTATTCTTGTAAATTTATAACTTTGATCTTGCTAATTTACTTTTTTTTCTCCTCCATCCTCCATTGTATTAGAGAACAAGATATGAAGAAGAAAAAAATAATAATCATAGACAAAAAAAAAACCATTAATAAAGAAAAATGTCTTAAAATTTCTTCTTTCAACTTGCTCTATGAAATATTTATCACATCAGACCTCAAGAGAAGGAAATAGAGTTTACAAGTGACAGCACAGGACACCAAGTCTTTTTAAAATTATCTGAACAACCTTCAGTGCTGTATTTGAACTTTCTCTAACTAGAAGAAGAACGTCACATCTTTTAGGCAAGAATTTTCAGATGATTATGATCCTCCCTTCGTAGAAAAGTGCATCTGTAGACCATAAGAGAGATATTTTATTCCCTGATTTTTATATTTTCTTTGAGGCTGATCATCTCACAGGAAGTAAACTGATTTCATGATTTTGCTTTTGCAACCATTACAGACATTTCCTTCATAATCAAACCTTCTTCCCCTCCCCACATGTTTCCACCCTCACCGTGAAAAAACAAAAAAACAAAATCAAACCTCTGCAGCTCCTCTCCCCAAAGTGGAAAACTTGACCATTTCCAACATCACCCCCTACGGCTTCCGCGTGTCGTGGGAGGTGAAGCGGCGCCCGCAGGAGGACTCGGCCCCCTCTAGTGGCGGCTTCAGAAACTTTCACGTAGTGGTGACGGACTCGGGCTGGCTGCTGGAGCCTCAGGAGTTCACCGTGCCGGGAAACCGCAGTCACCTGGACATCTGGGGCCTGATCACGGGGATAGGCTATGAGGTCAGGCTGACGGGGGTGTCAGAGTCAGGGCTGCTCTCTCGGCCTCTCAATTCAGTGGCTGTGACAGGTACCGCTCGCCAAAAAAAGCCCCCGCCTCTTAATCCAAAGAGCAGCTCTGCAGATTAACACTGATGCAACTACTGAACACGTGTGACCACAACAGTTTGATCTTTTTCTGAAGCTTCACCATCAAAACCTGCAGATGTGTCACAGAGTTAAACCTCCATATGTCAAATGTGGTAAATGTGATCAAAGAACTCTTTCACATACATAAAGTTTTGAATCTTATATCTCTTTTTTTATTCTATTTACTTGTTTATGATATTGCAAAGCTTTACTGTACAGTAGAGCAGTGGTTCCCAACCTTTTCCAGCTCAAGGCCCATTTTTAAATCTCAAACATGTTTGCGGCCCCGTAAAAACGGAGGCTGTATAATGCATTGTTTGAGCCTGATTTGTAACAATGACTTAATAAATCATAATAACAATGTAACAAAAACCCAAAATGTAACAACTGGTTGATGATTTAACAAAAGTGTTAAACCTGATATGTAATAGAAAATTTTAATAAAACCCCAAATGTAATAACTAGTCAATAATGTACAAGATACTGAGCTCAAAACATGATAAGTTTTAATTTTTGCCCAAGTTTAACAATCTCTTACATTTTGGTCAGTTATCACATTTCAAGTTCAACTACATTTTTTTTAAATTACATTTCAGGGTCAGCAATTTGGATACATTTTTGACAAGTTAATACATTTCAGGTTTTATTACATTTTTGAAATTACATTCCAGATACTTATTACATTTCAGGTCATTGTTGGAATATTGGAAATATAAAATATCCTTTGAAACACAACTGACTTTTAACATTTTTAACATTATTTTGTTGATTTGTGTCTTCATCTAATAACATCCCCTGTACAAACGAAAAATGATACTATTTTGAAAGCGACTTGGCGGCCCACTTGCAATACCTTCGCGGCCCACCAAGGGGCCACGGCCCACAGGTTGGGAATCACTGCAGTGGAGTATTGATTTAGGGAAAAAAACAGACATGTTGGAAAAGAGAATCAGTCTAAAATTTAACAAATCCTAAGCTGTGAATTTATTAAAACCTTGCACGCAAGACCAAAAAAGTCCTCAGTCTTTCTACCATTTAAAAAATCTGACATCCTTCTCAGACAAACTTAACAGAGTTTCATTGAAAGAGTGGATAACTAGTTTGGGTTTGGATTCTCTAATTTAAAGTTCTGCTCTTTTTTTCAATCAACTCTCATATTTAAAGTGACCTTCACACATATTTTGGCTTTGATAAAATCAGTTTGGTGAACACACCTGCCATGTTTTGATGGTGAAGCTTCAGGTGAGTGTTATGACTCTAACTTTAACTCACCTTTTCTTTCCAGAATGATCTCACCTTTCTTTAACCCACAGAGCAGAGGATACAGAGCTCTCCTTTTTCTCTTTCTACCTCAAAAATATGAACGTCTTCATATTTTAAAGTGTGTTTTCCTCCAGATTAACATTAAGTGCAAACATTTTAAGGAACTTGTTGCATCTGTATCGCTGAAACTCAAATAAAAAGATGTTAAAAAAGAAGCGATCAAATGCAGGAAAACACAAAAAGAAAATCAACGAGGCACTCTGAGCATGACGTGTCCTTTGATTTGACCTTTGACCTCACCTGTTTTGTTCTCTTTGAATGCACTGAGGCTGAACCTCGGAGTCTTCCATTTGGGATCAAGCATCTTTGACTTTTCCCAAACTCACGCTTTGTAGTCCGTGGTTTTCACTAACCGACGCCTGAGCATGACGGACCGGAGGTGGTCGACTTTCACTCCTCCGCCTGGAAATCTCACTTCCTCCAACCTGGCGTCTTTGTCCGCTTCTCAGATCTTCATGAATGTGACCAAAAAACCTCCCAAAGCTGCTACAACGTTGTGTTTTCCTTGTCTAAGCAGAGGCGGAGCCGGAAGTGGAGCATCTCTTTGTGTCCGACATCACGGCCGACAGTTTCCGCCTCTCGTGGGCGGCCGACGACGACCTTTTCGACAGATTTGTGATCAAAATAAGAGACAGCAAACGCTTAGCGCACCCTCAGGAAATCAGCGTCCGCGGAGACGAACGCACCAAGGTGTTAACCGGACTCATGGGCGGCACCGAGTACGAAATAGAGCTTTACGGTGTCACGCTGGACCAGCGCTCCCAACCCATCACTGGGGTCGCTCAGACAGGTACAGCAGAGTCAGCAGAGTCACGTTTCACTCTTTCTTTGGTTTCTCTCTGGTTTTTTCTTTGGTTTCTTGGTGCGGCGTCTCCTCTCTCCCACTAACCGTCTCTGTCCCGCTGCAGGCTGAGCTCCATCTCTGACTCAGGAGTTGAATTCGGATCCTCTCGTTCTTTAAGTCTTGATTTACTTTATTCAAACATCTTTTCTCTCTCTTTCCTGTCTGCTCGTTTCCTTCTCTCTCTCTCTCTCTCTCTCAGGCCTCAGCACTCCAAAGGGGCTTCACTTCACCGACGTGACCGACTCCTCCGCCGTGGTTCACTGGTCCATCCCTCGCTCTCCGGTCGACAGCTTCAGGATCACATACGTGCCATTTGAAGGAGGTGAGACGCTGTGATTTAAAGCTCCTGTGATGGGTTTTGATCTCAATTTGAAACAGATCAGAATTAATATTGATGCCTTTTTAACACCCTGAACAGAAACTGAGACCAACATTATCAAGACTGTTAATTTCTGCACTTTAATTTTAACCCTATAAAGCCAAACGTATCATATTTGATACATGAGTTCAAAGACTCCCATGTCGTCAAAATGATAAATGGTTTCTTTAAAAACCTGTTAAACCTGTTTTAAATTTCTTTTCATTGATTTTTCAGTTTTATAGACATAAACATCAGAAAAAAGACGAAGCAAAACGCACAACAGAACATAAAAATCCCACCTCAAACTAACTGTAAACATTATGCTGCATGTACATACAAGAAATCTAAGTAAATGAAGAAAAACAACAAAGCAACAGGAGACAGGTAAACAAAGAGCTCATATATAAAATGAATAAAAAAGTTTGTAGTCCTCTTCCTCAGAACAGGTATCAAGTTATATCCTCTGCAAGAAAAAAACTTTTCTGATCTGTGATTTAGATCATAAGTTAATTTCTCAAGAGGAATAAGAGCAGAGATCTGGGAAATCCACATGTCAACAGTGGGGACCTGGTGGGTTTACCACCGTAAGAAAAGGCATTTTTTTAGCCAGAAACAAAAGAAAAATCAAAAGAGAAGTAAAATCTGTGTTAAGTCTTAAACTAAGAGTTAAGAAAACGTTATACTCTGGTCTTAAATAAATTAATCAAAGTTCTTAAATTTGTCAGGGCAGGATTTGTTAATGTCCTTTTCGAGAGACTTAGAGTAGATAGTCTTAAAAGCTGCTGCTAAAACATTTCATCTGCATCCTGGGTCGCTGTTTACACTTTTATATACAGCCATTAACCAGAGAAAATCACTTTATGTTCAATAAATAGTCAAAAAGTCAACTTGAATGAGTCTCATTTAGTGACATATGCTATGATTTAGTTGTAATACAGCAGGATACCCCAACCATCCACTATATTTATGTGTTTTGGGTCTTAAATTTAATTCAAAGTGGCATTAAAAAGGTTTTAAAAAGTCTTAAATTTAACTTGCTGAAACCTGCAGGTACCCTGATATATGAATTAGTGTACCTTTATGTATATAACATTTATGACACAGGTTGGAAGTGTCAGGGAACGTTTTCTGGAGGCGTAAATTCTGTTTATGTATAGAGATTGAGGTACATTTAGGAAAAACCTTGCAACAATCCTGTCCCAGTCTCCAGAACTAAATGTCACCTCCAGATCACAACAATTTCACAGCACTCTTATTCCGTCGTCTCTCTCTTTCACAGGAAGTCCCATGATGCTGACTGTAGACGGCGGCGTGTTCCAGACTTTACTGCCCAACATGGTCCCGGGGAAAGTTTACCAGGTGACGGTGAGCGCGGTGAAGGGTCTGGAGGAAAGTGACCCCAGCACAGACACGGTGATCACAGGTCGGCTCTCTCTGTTCCCGATGTTCGGTGACGCCACGGTCACTTCTCAGAAAACTGAATTAAAGCCTGAATTAGACGCCGTGTTCCTGTTTGTTCCCTCCAGGTCTGGACAAACCTCAGGGTCTGACTGTGGCCAACGTCACCGACACCTCCGCCCTGCTGATGTGGCAGCCATCTGTGGCCACCGTGGACGGCTACGTCATCACCTACAGCGTGGAGTCAGGTGTTTGGAGATTCATTCACTCACAGTCCAAACACACAGAATATAAACACACAAACTATTTTCTGAGCTCCACATTATAACTGAGCTGCATGAATCAGTGACAGAGTCCACATCAGCTGATTAAACGTTAAAAAGATCATGTCACATTCTTTGGCGACGTTTTCCTGTTTCTGGGGTTTCAGCATCACAGGAGCCGTCACCACAGTTATTCTTCAAGCAGAAGGTGGATTATGAAAGTAACTCTAAGAGCATTTGGCTTTCTGTCGTTTCAAATTCTTCACTGTTATTTTCCAACTCAAAGGAAAATTTCCAGTGTTTTTCTGAGAAACGAAACCTAAGCAGGTGTTTTTGTCTCATTTCACCAAAAGAAGTCACATTTCTCAGCACAAAAGTGAGAGATGATGATGGACGGAGTGAGGAAAACTGGATGTAGATCAGTGAAATTCTTCTTTTAATGTCAGAGGTGGAAGGAGATCACATTTTTTAAACTCTACTTTTCTTTGTTTAAGACAACTATTTACCGGATATAACGCGACGAGGTAATGTATTTATCAACTCAATTAAACTTTGTAGCTTTGTAGCGTAGTTTCGTAGCCGGCTACATTTAGCTAAGCGACTCACAGCCTGGTGCTCTGAGACATGTCTGTACATAGACTGTATAATGAGTGGACGTAACGACGCTCGGATCAAACTGAAGCCTCCAGCAGATGCCCCGCCCCCTGCACAGACCGACGTCATATCCAGTATTCGGGGCGGGGGACCACAGACCGACGTCATATCCAGTATTCGGGGCGGGGGACCACAGACCGACGTCATATCCAGTATTCGGGGCGGTCCCCATGTATTCCAGATATGAGCCGGGAAAACTTAAAAAAATTACGATACCTGGTAGAAACGTTTCTCTCATCTTTACGCTAAGGTTAGTATGATGATGTCATCTGGCTGCATGGTGTTCAGGTGTTTTTTTTTCCTGAGAAGTTAGTTTCTCATTGGTTATTGGACGTTAAAAACCGCGATATAAGTTCCGTTTTACGATAGTTGACAGCTGCCGTTCGTGAGTAGTTTTTATCGGGGATATAAGAAACTTCGGGAAAGAGCCAAAAGGAGACTAAACCTTCTGAAGAAGAAGAAATAAATATTTTTATTTCTCTTTTTTACTTGGCTCCACCGGAAATTCTCTACTGCGCAGACTCTGGCTGCACAATGGCGGCTAGAGAAACGGGGTTTTTTNTTTTTTTTTTTTTCAGTGGCCCTAATCCTCTTCCGTAGTCCTTTGATATCCAGAATTTGAGAATTGTTTTTCTTGCTATATACAAGAGGATTTCAGACAGTTTAGCATTATATTTGTCTCTAACATTGTCCACTTTCGCTGCCAAAATACACTGAAAGGGTGAAAGCTCCAGATCGTATTCCATCAAAGAAACAATTTCATCCTTAACATGAGACCAGAAATTTTGAATTTTACAACATTTCCAAACCATGTGAGTGTATGTACCAAACGCAACACTTTTGATATAAAGCAGAAAAATGAGCTCACCTGCTTTTGTGGAGATTATTTCGAAGATGTCGTGACAATCGTGGCGTTCATTCCTCTTCAGGTTCTTCTCCGACGCCAGAACGGAAAGCTGGACTTCTACAGGAACTGGAAGAACTACACCGCCGGCTTTGGAAACATGAAAAATGAGTTCTGGCTGGGTGAGAGCATCTGTCTCCTCTTCTGCCTCCTCTCCCTCTTTCCCTCCTCATCCTCTCTCTCCTGTCGTTTTCTCACAGGTCTCTCCAACCTCCATAAAATCACCAACTCTGGACATTATGAGCTACGAGTCGACTTAAGGGATAAAGGAGAATCAGCGTACGCTCAGTACGACAAGCTGACCATCGCAGAGCCAAGAACACGTTATAAAATCTACATTGGAGCCTACAGCGGGACGGCAGGTACGGGGGAGTAAAATGTGAATGAAACAGAATGAGATACTTTGCAAATCCTGTTTAACCTATAATGAATTTGATTCCTGCAACACGTTCCTAAAAAGCTTTAACAGGTTCAACAAAAGTCTGTGAAGTTGCTGTTTGGATCATTCCACAGGTGAACAGGTTGATGGAAACAGGTGAGAGTCATGATTGGGTATAAAAGGAGCATCATCCCCAAAAGGCTCAGTCCTTCACAAGCAAAGATGGAGCCAGGTTCACCACTTTGTCAACAACTGCGTGAGCAAATAGTCCAACAGTTTAAGAACAAAGTTTCTCAACTTTGTCCAACTGCAGGAATTGATGGATTTCATCATCTACAGACCATAATATCATCAAAAGATTCAGAGAATCTGGAGAAATCTCTGCACGTAAGCAGCAAGGCCCAAAACTAACATTGAATGGCCGTGACCTTTGACCCCTCAGGCGGCGCTGCATTAAAAACCCACATCATTGTGTAAAGGATATTAG